>JACCIY010001426.1:0-21221 GCA_025506505.1 Flaveria sonorensis | reverse complement strand
CTAATATAAGTTTCATTTTAGTAATTTTCATGCTAAATCAAAATCAAAGTATGAATCCAGTTTATAACAACAGAATTTGGAAAAATTCCTTGGATGTTTTACATCGTTTTATGTCCCTATATGGTTGAGCCGACGCGCTCTTGATTAGTTTATTTGAATGTTTAACCATTTTATAAGAGGAGAGACAGGGAGAGAGTTGAGATAATAGGGTAAATCAAAGAGGGCTTGGGTATCGATCGAGTTCTTCGTGGTGTTTTTCCCGGAGAATATGGTGTCGGGTGATAGGGAGAGTAGAGAGTAAATGGGTGGGATTTGCGTTAAAATTCCTTCATTATATTTTTTTTGCAAAATAAAGAGCGTCTGCCAACGGTTGGATTAGAAAAAAGTGGGTATTGAAACGAAGATGAAAAAAATCGAATTAAATTATTAGACCAAAAATTATTTTATCAAATACATGGACTATAAGTGAAATTAATATTAGAGCATTCATACAATCTTTCACATCCCCATCCTCATATTTTTACTAAAATGACTAATTTTTTTTTTTTTTTAATTAAATAATATTTTTTATATTTTATCATTACTTTTTCTCTATCCTCAACTCACAACCACTTTTCTTCAAATATAAGGAAACGCGATACAACCTTATAAATTTTAACTCACCTAGGGGTGTAAACGAATTAAGCCGGCTTGAGAGCTACTCGAGATCGACTCGGTGAAAAGCTCGAACGAGCCAAGCCCAGAGGAGCTCTAGCCCGATTTGCCTGAAGTATGACTCGATTAGTTGTCGAGCACGAGCTCGAGCCTTGCATTCAAGGATCGCTAAGGCTCGGGAGCCTTAACGAGCCCACTATACTTAGTGAAAAAGACTACCATAATCGATCTCGAGCTTGATGCAATCCTTGATGAAACACATGACACTAAAAGTGCAGCCAAATCGAGCTCGAGCTTGGCCGGGCTTTAGCTTAAATCTATTTGTTATCCCGTAAACGAGTTCGAGCCAAGCTTTGGCTCGTTATTGTATTGTACGTAGATTAAACCGAGCTTATTTGAGCCGATCTCGAGCTTTAGTTTCACTATTCGAGCCGAGCTCGATCTAAGAATAATAGGCTCGAACGAGCTCGAGCTCAAGCTTTTGAAAAATCCAACAAGCCGAGCTCGAGTAGGGCAAAACTGAGACTCGACTCGACTCGTTTACACCCCTACTCACAACCATTTACAACATTCGCTAATAATAACATACACTTACATAAATTTAAAAAACCTACGCTCTAAAATTGATAATCCCACTATCATGTTACTTTTCTATTTAAAGTATGCCATAGAATATAGAAACAAGACAACAGCTCTACACGTGTCGTGTTTCTAGTGGATCTCATAGCATGGTTAATAGTGCGTTTGTGTTCGGACAAAATGTCATTGAAATCCTGTGTTCCTTTCACACTGTTGTCATTTTGTTTCTTCTTTTTTTGACTTTTGTCGAGACTTTTTTACTTTTCAATTGTTGACCTAAACTTCAAGAAGTTGTTTGACATTGGTCCTCAAGAATTCCCACTATTCTATATCTTTCATTCTTTCTGCAGAACAACAGGATCTACACAATGGTGAAGTGTGGTAGTGTAAAAGATGCTCGGGGTGTGTTCGATTAAATGTTTTCAAGAAATGATTATTATATGAGTATTTACTATCCAATTTTAATGGTTTTTAGGTCATACCATTAATAACAGGTTTTAATATTTGTAACCAAATCAAACAATCTATCTATTATGATAAAAAAAGGTTTAAGTTGAACACTTTGTATAATTCTAGAGCTTCTATTCTAATTTTTCGTCTATCTATCCTATTAATAATTAAGAAAGAGTTTTTTTATAAATGTAACGCCTAAGAAAAATTTATTAAGATAAGAAATTTTTCTAAAACATCAAACTTTTTTACACATATGAAATATTAAAAATTAGTGTTTTAAATAATAAATTTTTTATAAATCAAAATAATAAAAATTCAGAGTTATAATGAGGTTTTTTTAGAAATGACACTTTTAAATGGTTTGTTTTGGAATAAAATGTTTAAATTTTTTTCTAAAACAAAGAAATTATTTTATTACTTATAATTATTACTAATAAGTAATTTCAATCGTATCCTATATCAAAATATCATTTTATAATTAATAAATTTTGTTATTAATTATTTAATATTTATTTATTCAACCCGTGTAATACATCAGGTACTAACCTAGTAGTAAATAAAACTGAACCAGACAAAACTGTTGGTTTCCTGGTTTGCGTTTTATTGGGCATTTGGAATCTGAAACTTTTAGCATGGGTTGAGACGGTTGAGTTGACACTATGAGTAGGTAAATTGTAACATATTAATTGATGATTTTTAAAGAAAATATTATTTTATGTAAAAGAAAAATAATGGTCGTATATAAAAGGAAACAAGTTTTCAAAAATATTGTAACACTATAAGATTTGATACCAGGCAATTTTAAGTTTTAAGTCAAACCATCTACTCCGGTCTGATAAAAAATCCACATTTAAAAAAAAAAAGAAAAGCATCCTAAAATCAAGTTGATAAGTCACAATGCCAAGTTGAGTCTTTAATCCGTTACGTTGATTACGAGATAAAAGTTGCCACTATTTAGTCCCTTTAAGATGTAATTTTTGTAGTTGATGTATTTTACAGGTTAACAAACAAGAGCTTCTGGATAAACAACTCATCAGAGACAAAACGTACAATATCTTAGTACGATTTACGTGAGGTATTACATCTATTTACTAACCGCTAAGGACACAAATGCAATAAATCTAATACACGAGGGACTTACATTATCACAAATCAAACCAAGAGGATTCCTACATTCACACCGCTCATTAATCAAACCCTAATAAACATAGCAATCACAATAACACCATAGTTAACATCCACCTCTAACAATGGTGTTAGGTCTCAAACTCAATCTCCCAACTCATCACATCTCACAATATCCATATTCAAACCCAAATCGAACTCCACAAACAACCCTCAACCCATGTTCAGAATCAAACCGATCGAAACCCCCAATTCTCACATTTACGACTCAAATCATGGAGACAAACCCTTATCGATTCAAATCATTCAATTTAGAAGGATCGAACAGTGACGGAGGCGGAGGAGGAGGAGGAGGTGCATATGATCTAACAAAAGATAAAGATGGTGATGGTGATGGAGATCGATATGGTGGTGCGGTTTGGAGGTTTTATTTGAGGTGTTTTGAGTTGTTGGTGGGTTCGGATCTGCAGAATGTGGGTGCGTTGGGGTTGGGGTTACCCGGGTCGATGGCGTTGGTCTGTGCGCAGGTGGCTCGGTTGCTGTTCGAAGCGTTTGTGGAGGCTCTCATGGTTGTTTCTGGGTTCATGTTTGCAGGTGTTGTGCTTATGTTTGGTGTTTGGTTAGTGTTGCTCTTCTTTGGCTTGGATTTTGATTATTGAAGATTGTGTGTTATCAGATGTATATGTTGTTATCATGATGTTATGAATAAGATATGTGATTGGATGTGTATTTTTGTCGTAATTGTGTTGTATTGAGAGTGATATGTGTTTCTAGAGTATGTTGATTGATGTAACTTGCTTTTGTAGCCTGTAGGTGATTCATGATTTGCCACGTTTTAGTAGCAATGGCTCAAACCATTTCCCTTCTTTTGATGATACGATAGAATAGCCTTGCAAGATTTATGGATTTGTCATACGTTATTGATGTTTCTTTCAACATCAATACCTCGCGATCTCTAGCATTCAGCAATGTACTATATGGAATGGCACCTATCGGTATATTACAAGTTAACGATAGCCAATACGATCATGGATATTATCTTGTGACAAGATATACTCAAAATGATTGTCTTTGTGTAATCAGTTAGTTTTTCGGACGAAAGTTAACTCAAAGAAGTTCAACGGAACACAAGAACTACTTGAAAAGATGTGAAATATGCTTTTAGTGTCTTCAGAAGTTGTTGACTTCTACTTCAAAATGTTAAACGAGCAACCCATCCTTAAAAAATTAGAAAAATAATTATGTAATTTTAACGTTTAAAATGTGCTTTTTTCTTGAACAGTTTCTAAAAACAAATGCCTTTCACAACTAAACAAACCAAAACCTCTCAAAATAAAAAAATTATAAATTTCAAAAAACTAAGCAAAATGATCATTTTACGATAACAAGAAAATAGGTATGAAAGGTCGTGTGAGTTTACTGGAAAAGACTTTGAATGATCACTGAAACAGCCCGTTTGAGAGTGTTTGTTGTATTTATTCTTGTCAATAGCTACCGCCAAAATGGTGGTCCTTTGCATTGATGGGCCCATCTTCACCGCCAATGATGTGGCCCACGCACCATTTAAGTTACTTGAAACTTATGCAATCACCTTCTCTAGTTTTTCTCTGGTCTTTTTTTTTGTTCTTCTTTTTACTTCAAAAGATTGGTGGATGCTGTTTAGATATAACTTAAAATAAGGATTTGATATTACAAAGTCGATGCATGGTTTTTATCCATTATTTTTTTGTCAATGGAATCACACCCTAAAAAATCTCTCCTTATGGCTTCAAATGGAAAACATTTGACCCAATAGTTGACTTTAATATCAAGGAAAAAAGAAAACATAATAAAATAGTAAGCAAGTTTTCACCGTTTTCCAATTAGGTCATTCATAGTTTTATTTGTTCTAATCAGGTAACTAAGTTTTAAAAGTGTTCCAAATGGATCACTAATACTTTATTTGTCCAATCAGGTCATTAAAGTTTTAAAAGTATTATAATCAAGTCACTCATATTTTTTTAATTGTTTTAAATAATTCACAAATTTTTAAAATAATTTAGTTTTTTTTATAAATATTGTTAAATTTTTAAAAAGCTTCAATTTTTTTTAATTTTTTGCAACTTATGAATGACCTAATTAAACAATCTTGAAACTTTAGTGATTGATTGGACAAAAATTTTACAAGTAGACGATTGAAACACAAAAATTTATGAGTGGCCTAATTAAAACAATTTTAAAACTTGATTACTATTTTACAAAGTTATCCTAAAAAAAAACTAGCAAACAGCTATATATGTATAGATACACACGAAGAAACGTATACTTGATGCATAAATTGTCCATCTTTCTAATATATAATTTAGAGTTATACGCAAATGGTCCTGTGGTTTAATGAAAATAACAGGTTTGGGTACTAAGAGTTTTTTGTAACAGGTTGGGGTACTGTGTTTCAATTTGTAACGAGTTAAGGTATTAATGCTAACAGACGTTAACTTTTTTGTTAAATCTAAGGGCATTTTTGTCTTTTTACGTTATAGGGATTGTTTATGTTATTTATACATATAAAAGTATGTTTATGTAATAATATATATATATAAGGGTATATATATATATATAAGGGTATATATATATATATATATAAGGGTATATATATATATATATATATATATATTATATATATATATATAATATATATATATGCATAGACACACACACACTCTTCTTAGGTTAAGGGATGTGTGTTAATGGTCACGATGGTGGTATGTTGATGTGGTGTTACGCCTTACAAGAACATTGCCCTATCCCATGCAATACCGATATGAGGTGGTGAGTGACAGGTGGTGAGTGACGGTATGTCCTTGTTATGGTAGCGTTGGCCAACGGAATTTCTTTCCCCTCTGGCTATGAAACGGCTTTCCCATCACCCCTACCTCCTTTTGTAAAATCATTTAGTTATTAAGAGAAACATTAAGCGAAAAAAGATTCAAGGGACCACAAGAAGTAGCATGGAAAGACGTGAATGAGTTTTGGTTTCCTGAAAAGCCGTTGTGTAAATCAAAACCTCTCGGAATCAAAAGTTTAACTTTAGACAACTAAGCAAAATGATTATATACGATAAAGGTTTAAAAGGTCATGTGAGTTTACTGGTAACGAGTTCTTACAATCACCAGAACAACCCATTTGAGAGCGTGTTGGGCGTGTTTATCCTTCTCGATAGCTACCTCCACAAGGGTGGTCCTTTGCGTTGATGCTGCCCATCTCAACCACCAACGGTGTGGCCCCACAACCATAAGTTACTAGAACAACATATGCAACCAACTTCTCTATTTTTTTCTCCGGTCTTTTTCTTCTAGTTCTTCTTTTGACTTCAAAAAATTGATGGATGATGTTTAGATATAACTTATAATAAGGATTTGATAGTACCAAGTCAATGCATGTTTTTAATCCATTATTTTTGGACAATGTAAATCATACACTAACAAAATCTCTCCTTGTATCTTTAAATGGACTGCATTTGACCTCATAGTTGACCTTATACAAAGGAAAGCTAGCAAGCACCATATATCCACACAGAGAAAAGTATACTTGTGCCTAAATTGATCCATCTTTCTGATTTATAACTTCTATTCATCTTTGATATTAAACTTACAACTTGCAAGCCTATAATAATATAAGTATGACAAATGATCTACAAAAATCATCAATTGTGAAGCTATAAGTGCAAACAGCTAAGTAATTAAATTTACAGCAATTTTGCTTTGGAGATGTAGATAGTAACCCAAAACTTAAGCAAGCACACGAATTACCAGCCATTGTTAAGAAAATTGTGTATCTTAAAATTATTGCCCAAATCCCTGCAAAATAACTTACAATGGCATGCGGTAACCCTTTCAAGCTCCTAGTTCTTGAGCTGGAGAGATTGTAGCCGAGATTGCAGGCACCAGGTTCACATCTGTGATACAAAACATGTAATTGGACACTTGGTATAATTCTATACAATTGCCTGACGTGATGGTTCATAAAAGCTGAGTATTGTCAGCCATAAGAAATGCATAAGCATCACCTTCAACGTATCCAAAATCTCGCATTTTCTGTTAAACCCAATACACCCTGGTTTCACCATCTCTGCAAGCATGGTAATGTTTCACCCACACAAGAAGCACGTATTTTCAAAGAAGAATCCAACACAACCTGATAACACTGAGAGTCGAGGGTGCATATTGGACCGGCGAAAAACCAGAATAATATCATAGCATCAGGCAGCCAGATACCAATATTTACAATTGATCAATGTGAGTGTTATATGTTCATAAGACTTTGACTTATGCCTTCCTTCCCAAATAGCAATTTGCAATTCCAAAATGCCTTGATCATTGGAAGTATGAGTTAAAATATTCTGGACAGAAAGACATTAACAAGGCACTTTATATCCAACTACACCCACGGAGTTTTCTGATTCCCTTCTCGCTCATCTGATTTCTCACATCGTTAACATCAGACCACTGATTCGAAGCTGCATATATGTCAGATAACAGCACATAATTTGCAGCATTTTGAGGTTCAATCTTGAAAAGCCGAGCTGCAACCTCTTTTCCTAATGATACATCACCATGTATCCTACAAGCCCAAAGAAGAGAACCCAAGCACTAACATGGGTTTCCATCGGCATTTCTTTAAGGATATCATACGCCTCCTTAACCTTCCCGCACGACCAAGAAGACTGACTTTACACGCATAGTGATCGGTAGAAGGAGCTAGAGAGTATTCATTAACCATCAAGTCAAAAAAGTGGCAGCCTTCATCAACAAGATGAGCATGACTACAAGCACTTAGAATGATCGTGAAGGCCGCATAATCTGGAGTCAGACCTTCTGCTAACATCCTGCGAAAGAGCGCAACAGCCTGGACCGCACGCCCATGAACAGACAGTCCTTGTATCATAGAACAATAGGAAACTAAGTCCCGTCGAGGCATTTTTTCAAACAAGTATGCTGCCCTATCAAGATTCCCGCACTTTGTATGCATGCCCACGAGCGCAGCAGCCACATGATTCTGACCAATATCAATCGAACTTTCACTCAAATACCAATCAACCACTTCGCCAACTCCCAATCTCCGGTTTGTGCACACGCAGACATTACGCTCACCATCACATACTCATCAGGCTTAACATTCTACAAAGCATGTCATTGAACACTTTAACAGCCTCTTTAGCCTGACCATTCTGCGCATACCCTGATATCAACACAGACCATGAAACAACATCTTTCTCAGGTGATTGATCAAACAAAGACCTCGCCGACGCCATATCCCCCAACTTCGCGAACCATCAATCATCGTATCAAACGAGACCATATTCTTATCCGGCATTTCGTCAAACAAAACCTTAGCACTCACCATATCACCAGACTTAACAAACCCATTAATCATCACATTCCACGAGTAAGCATTTCGTTGAGGCATTTCATAGAACAACTTCTTCGCCTCTACACAATCCCCACTACTCGAATACCCAACAATCATAGAAGTCCAAGTGACCTCATTTCTCACGAGCATTTCATCAAACACCTTACGCGCACTCACAATCTCACCACATTTCCATACAGATCAATCAAACTAGACCCACAAACACATCACCTTCAACACCGCACCTAACAATCAACCCTGAATAACCCACCCTTCTCTCAACGCAAGAACACTAGCACAAGCTTTAACAAGCGATGGGAACGTGTATTTATCAGCACCAACATGACAACTTTGTTTCATGCGCTTAAAGAAACTGATGGATGTAGCTAAACGATGAGTGTGTGCAATGGCCTTTGACGAGGGTGTTCCAGAGGTAAATGTTGGGTTGATGAACGCGACTGAAGACTGATGATGCGTATGTGATGTGGGTGCGAGAGATTGAGTTGCAAATGGTGATGAATTGGGTTATGAGAACGTGATCTTGTTCGGAGCCTTTGCGGATGATTTGGGCGTGTACTTGTTCGAGGGTTCGAAAGTTTTTGCAGGCTTTTAAGAGAGACAATGGTGAAGAAGATGAAGATGGTGAAAGCACATGGTGAGTGAGTGAGTGACCCTTAAGGGTCAAATATGTATGATTATTGGTTTTTCACTCTGCTACTGGCTGACCCTTTGTTTAGATTGAGGACAAAGAGTGGACTTTGGGAAAAGGCGGGGAGTGTTCAGGGAAAAACCGGGGTTTTCACTCTGCTACTGGCTGACCTTTGATTATGAGGATTTAGTGTACTAGACAAACCAGAAAAACGATTTAAATTGTATAGATTAATCATTTTTAAACGAAAACAAACTTTTATTGATTAATAACCACCAGTATCGGCTCAGAAACCACCGCAACCACCACAGCGTTGCCATCACCACACCACTGCCAGTTCTAGAAATCTGATGCCTCTCTCATTTCTCTCTAATAGAAAGCCCTATATCCGACATGAAAGAAAGAAAGGGGAAAGCTTATACGTCGCTCCTTCCGGTTCTCTCTCTCTTGTCAACCGTCGGATTTAAAATGTACCGTTGAGATACACAAAATCACTATTCATTCGCTGTGTATATTAATTATAGAGTAATTACCCCTGTACCTATATCTTTCAGGAATGAACCTCTATACCTCTACAGCTCTACGTTGTTTTGTGTTCCTTCCAAAGGAAAATTTTGAGTCAGGTTAACAAAAATTTATTAAGAGTGACAGTGAGCATGTGCTCTCTACTCAATGAAAAGAAAAGTAATCCGACTTCATGAATTCAAATAAATTTGGTTATAGTTTTGTTTAATATTTTTCATATAGAATAAGAATGACATTAAAGTCTTCTATGCAGTTTTGTTGTATTCTTTTGCTTGTATACGAAGATACTCTTTTATAGTAGTATAGCGGTTGTGGAAGGGTATTAACCATCATTCATGGTTAGCATGGACGTAAACGTCACTCGGATAAATATATCAAGAGTCACTCGATAATAAAGAACGGAGGCGTCCCTTGTAAATGAAGAACGGAAGAACCATTATAGAAGGGTGAAACTGAGTAGCCATGCATGAAATACAAAGAACAAGGACAAAAGTGAGTGCTTAGCAGATAATGTTAGAACAGAGAATAACCTTAAGATTTTAGAAAAATTAGATTATGTGTTTTTTTAGGGGAAAGGGAGTTGTTTCGGGTTCTCTGGTTTCTCCAGGTTGCCACATAAGATTTTTTAAAATTTCCTAAGTTTTTCTTAGATTCTGTGTTTTGAGCGTGGTACGATACAATTGGTAAATCACAAACTCATCCAATGAATCCGGTGATTATTCCTTTGTTCGAAGATTTATTTTTTTCACCGGAACCAAGGGACGATGATGTTTTCATCCAGAGCTGGATTTCAGTATCTCTTCTTCAGTTTCATTTTGTGCCCCTTAGTGATGACTTCAACTTATCTTATTGCGTTTAGTTTTGATTGAGAGTTATTTTTTGAGATAGTTCACTTTTGGCTCTAGATTTTCATAACAAACTATTCTTTTAGAAAACATCCACACAAATACGTTCAATTCCATTGTAATACATGTAAAGTTAACTTGCTTTCGCTGTCAAAAGGACTAAATATGTGTTTTCTAAGACCTTGAGGATTCATATGGTTAGGTTCATAGTCTTGGGGGATCAGGAACAAAAGTGTTGTAAAATACTTTAAAGTCCTCTCGAAAATCGAAAATGCATAAATCGGCTGTTGTAAAGCCACGTAGACAAATAGAAACCACCAAGTAATATGCTTACGTGGATCATCAAGAACATCATGTTTG
Source organism: Flaveria sonorensis (assembly GCA_025506505.1). Classification (NCBI taxonomy): domain Eukaryota; kingdom Viridiplantae; phylum Streptophyta; class Magnoliopsida; order Asterales; family Asteraceae; genus Flaveria; species Flaveria sonorensis. Next base: position 10,643 of record JACCIY010001426.1, on the reverse strand, counting down.
TTTATATTTTTACTTGTAGAGTCGTGGAAGGCAACTATGCAGGAAAAATAGACCCGACCACCTATGTCGACGAAGAGTTCCTTCTATTTTCTTAATAATTTATTAAATATTAATATTAATATTATAATTTATAAACAATGTTTCTAAAACTCAAAAGACCCAAAAATTTTGTTAATAGGGTAGAATTTGTTCACATTTAGTTGTACACTGTTAAATATCAAATATTTTCGGTTTGGTTGGGTTCGGTTAAAACGATTAAACCAAATTAATTTTTAAACACATAATATAACATGTCAATCGGTAAAAATTAATAACTAAATTGAAGATTCGAGCTGTTAAGAATTGGGTTTGAGATGGGGTGTAACCATAGACAAATGGATGATCGGTAGTGTCTGGCTCCAACAACATGGTTCCAACAAAAACTGGGCGGTTGAGGGCATATGACGGAAACGACGATCTAATTGTATAGAATTGGATATGTGATCAAATTAATCGTCCTGCAATTATCACTAATGTTTTGATATTATAAACTATAATATAAGTGTTTATTAATTATCAGGTTAATCGATTAGTGGTTGGGATAACAGAGTAAAGATTTAGTTTTTTCAAATAGTCACTAATCATTCAGGTAATTATATTTATAAGAATATATAAAACAATGAACTTAAATATTTTTACGGTTAGTATTTTATAATTCTTTAAAATATCTATTAGTCCTATTATAACCAAGTAAAAACAAGCATTAAATGAGCTCTAAACAGACGTCTAACTTCTAGTTCCTTATTTTAAACGAACGTCTAGTATCTAATGTATTATTATACGTCAATAATACATCTATTAAACTATCACAAGATGAGTAGTGATAAAATATTTAAAAAAACCTTTAAAGAAACTTAGGTTCAAACATTTATTAATTAAACATCTTGACTTACGATTACATTCAAGAAAACAACACATACATATTGACGTAAATACAAACATAGGTTTCTTGACGAACACGTGAACACGTCACCAACCCAGCCCTCGTGCAACTCACGTGGGAATCATCATCCCCTTGACAGCCGTCGATCTCCATATCAGACGGACCATACAACTCACAAAATCATCTCCCCACCACCACCAAACTCTCACACTATAACAACCACCACATCGCCGCCAGAGCATGGTGGCGCCACCGTCTTAACCACCGCTTCCTCCGCCGTCTCCGGTAATGCTCGCCGGCGTCATCTCCTCACGTCCCAAACTTGGCTCCTCGGTTGTTCACCTTTCGCTCACTACGCCTCACCGGCGCGCCACCGTCACTCCAATCGGATGCCAGTTTCCGATCAGATTGCTTCCGACTCCGGCGGAGTGCTCCGGCGGCAGGCGGAGATTCGATCACCGTTCAACAGGATTGAAGTTCTCCGTCTCCGGCGTATCGGCGTCCGTGTGGCATGCGATTCTTCCGGCGGGAAGTCGCCGGGGGAAACAGAGCCTCCGGCCGGCCGGTGAGGGCTCGTGGAACGTCGCTTGGGACGTCCGCCCTGCGCGGTGGCTCCACCGCCCGTACACCGCCTGGCTGTTGTTCGGAATCTGCGCTTGCCTGGCGGCTCCGCCGGTGGAGGTTTGTGATTCCGGTGGGGAACCGCTCGTCGCCGGTGATGATAAGGTTAATGCTGATTTTGTCACTGCAGCTTCTGAAAACTCGATGAACTATAGAATAACAGTTTGTTGATTCGTTATGATTTTGATTGAATTTGATTGCAATTGTTTATTTTTTATGAAATTTGTGGTTTTTGATGTTGAATTGTGTGGTTTTGTTACTGGATGTAAGAATAATAATAGAGATTTGTGTAGACTGTAGAATCTAGTTGAAATTCATCTGCAGATAAGCAAACTGTAAACATCTGCTATAGGTTTTGTAAACTGATTGGTACAAATTGTATTATTTAGTGAATATCTTTAACTTCTGCACTTCACAAAGGATACACAAATATATAAGTGTTTTCGGTACAATCTTATTTGTAATATATGGGTTAGAGAGACTGCGCGCGATAAAACCTTTTTTGTGTGTACTTCACTAAGGATGTGATGCTAAAAGAGTTCTAAACATTGAACTTTATGATATATTTGCTTGTTCTTGCACAATCAAGGAGACTCAAGACGGTTTTTTGAAGGTTAAAATCTTTGCAGGGGTTCCTGCAGATGGAAGATGCTTATTTAGAGCAATAGCTCATATGGTGTGTTGAGAAATGGTGAGGGGGCTCCTGATGAGAATCAACAGAGAGAACTTGCTGATAAATTAAGAGCTCAAGTAAGCTCAATTTTGACTCTCTTGTTTGAATATTGATGAACGATGAATCTCATATCGAATTTTTAAGGTGTGACACATGTTGATCACCTTTCAATGCAAATTGGGATTGCAGGTTGTTGATGAGCTTTCAAAGAGACGAAAAGAGGTCGAATGGTAAGTTTCTTTTCATGATAAATTATTATTGGCTTGTACAAAAGAATAAAAATCTTAACTTTATCATTTTTTTAAGGTTTATCGAGGAAGACTTCGATGTGTATGTCAAGAGGATCGAGAAACCTTACGTATGGGGTGGAGAACCTGAGTTATTAATGGCGTCACATGTTCTCAAGTAAGTTCATTTGCACACTGTTCATTACCCTTACTTTCTTTTGCACTATGTGAGTTTGAAATGGAGCACATGGTTGCATCACTTCGGTTCATTTACAGGACTGCGATATCGGTCTTCATGCTGGAGCGAAGCACTCAAAAACTGTTGAACATTGCAACATATGGTAAAGAGTATGAAAAGGATGACAAGAGTTCAATTAAAGTTCTGTTTCATGGGTATGGTCACTATGACATATTGGAAGACATATGACATATCAATATATACCATAATGTTCCCTAACCGATAAACCAAAAGGAAAACTAAGTGTGCTGCACGGGGATACTGACTATTTAAGACAATGTTAAAGTTTTCTTCGCGTTTTTGTGTAGATTCCTTTTCATCCGTCTCATGTCACATATCACTCAATGGGTCAAGAGCGCGATCGTGCTTTTGAAGGCATTTTGTTAGCATCTTCTGGTCTATCTTTTATGTAGTTAAAGTTTAAATGGTAACTCAAGTATAGACTTGTGATTGAGCACAATTATTATTATTTTTTTTTTGGGGAATAAAAAGGGTCGGGTTTAGTTGAACCGGATACGATGGTTTGATGATGTCATTATAATGGTGTTAGAAGAAAGGATGAATTCACATGGATGGGTTGTCTTGGTTAGTGTGCCACAAGTTGGGTTGGGTGTGATACTTTTGGTCATGGTATATGCTCTTGTTAGATGCTCCTAGAATAACACCAAAGTGGTGGACAAGTTTTATAAAATTGTTTGTATTATGTAGTCACTTTTTTGGTTCATTTTTTATTGTAATTTAAATGTATTATACTCACTTGTCAATATATTGGATGAAACATGTGATATTTAACGATAACCTTTTTGACGTTAGTATTCTTTTTGTAAAGAAATATGTACGATACTAATTCAGAGGATAGATTTTATGTTAGTTGGACTTATTTATTTATTTCTTAGTTGAGGCCGAGCTCCAAAGTGTGCTACGGTTTGAACCGGCTTGTAACCAAACCAGAACCTATTAGAACCGAGAACTAGATAGTCTGAATTTGAAATCCGGAACTGAAGCTTATGGCAACCTAATCGGTTCGGTTCTTAACCGGGTAAACCAGTTCTGATTTTGTTGAAGAACCAGTAAGGAACCTGTTTTGTTGAAAAATTTAAAATAAAGACATGATGTGATAATCAATTAAAAAGAGCAAGTCAATATTCAAATAAACCACAATTTGGATACGCAAACTACCAATTTCTTTGCTAGCACTATGTTCTCATGGTTGTCCGTCAATGAACGTTCTTCTTCAATGTTGTAAATGTTTGGAAGTCATGTTGTATTGGAGTTTAAGTAGAGGATACGATTAGACGTCTTTTAGGTTAACGATTGTAAATCTTCCTCTATTACTAAATTTAGTATTTTATTTAGACTCAAACTTCTTATGGGCTATGGACTTTTTATGTACATACCCGGTTTCACAACCAAAACCGAATCGAGAATCGTATTCGCATATTATAGGAACCGGGAACCGATCCTATATTAGTACAACCGGTTCTGAACGGTTCGGTCCAATCGGTTATTATTCTTTATTTTACTCCAAGCATGACTCGAACAAATGACATCCTCAAATAATAAAGTCTTGTGTACCTCATCTCAATCACAGGACTAGAGATCATTGACTTTTGAAATTAATATTTGAAAACGCAAAGAGATTTTGGTGATAATGTAGTTCATGATTACAGTGATTTAACTCGCAAAAGTTAACTTGAACAAGAATGCACCTAAAATTACGCTTGACCCTTTCTCCTACTTTCTCCTCCACATCAGTCGTCATGTTGCCACAAAGGTCAGAATGGCTGTTTGTAGATCCTCTAATAAGAATACAATAGAAGCTACATGAAATGCAAACAATTGATTTTGTAACGGGTGCATATTCACTTTTGTTTTAGCTATTGATTTCTTTCAAGTCTTGGAAGATTTTTAAAATAAAAAGTAAAATAAGAGATGCAAGGTAAACCAATCCAAAAATTTAAACCACATGGTCTAATCTAAATAGTCTATTTGGATAATTTAACTATCCAGATAGTGAGCATACCACATAACAAAAATAACGACAACCAACATAACCTAATACTTGATTAATGACTGTTACGTGAAAGAGTGACTTAAATGGAGCAAAACATAACATAATCGTTATTATTATCTTGTAACAAAATTGGAAGAAGACAGAACTAACAACTTTTACATTTTGTCTTTAGGTTTCGATAAATTTAAATAATGGACGTTTTCATATTGTTTTCAAGAGTTGGGTGTGAAGCTGCCAATGGATCCAAATCCTACGATGAAGAAAGCCATCGGTTGTAGGATAAGGTACATATAATTATTAGTATGTATGTATGTATACGGTTTGTTTACAGTTATTTTAGTTAAGTTGTTTGGCTTTTATTTACTTTACTAGCTTTAGTAAATCCGTGTATTATACGGGTTGAATAAATAAAATATTAATATAATAAAATTTATGGAATTTAAAACGATATTCCAAGATACGTCATACGATATTACTGAAATTACGTATGAGTAAGTAATATAAGTAATAAAGCAGTGATATCAACTTTTTAAAATTTTGTTTTAATTTTTTTTTTTGAAAAAATAAACATTTTGTTTTAAAACAAACCGTATAAAAATATCATTTTTTAAAATTCTTATCATAACTCTTAAATTTAATTATTTTTTTTTTAAATAATTTACTTTTTAAAAACACCAATTTTATAATAATCATATTTTTAAAAAAGTTTGATGTTTTAGAAAAAATATTATTTATAAAAATTTGTTTATTTAGAAATAACATTAATAAAAAGATCTTTTTCTTAATTATAAAAAAAACTATTTTGAATCTAATAAAATGTTAAATAATATTATTAGTAATTAAGATAATTATTTAATAGGAGAAAGATGCGGAAAATTTTGATGAAAATGATTGTGGTGCTGCCACATGTCATTCCAATTTACTCTTTTATTATAGTAGGAATTACTCTTTTATTATAGTAGGAAGATGTAGTTTTTATAAAATCTAGTGACATTACATCTACACAAACTTACCTCTCTTTACATGGTATGACATCTCTTCAAATAAAAACAGGTGATAATGGTTCTTTAGAAATATAAAGTCAAGGCAACCACACAAGAGATGGTCTCGGGCCTATATACATGGTTAAAGTTACGTAATTAATAAAGAATTTCACGTCTATAAAATTTCATATATCTTTTGAAGATATCATATTTCTTCAAATTATTTTTTGAACATTATACATTGAAAACTTATGAAATAACTATTCATATTGTCAATACTCTGTCAAACAATAAGAATAGAGAAGCTAAAATGTGGCCTTCAAAAAGTTAAAGTTATAAACTAGAAGTTGGATTAGAACAAGGCTTACTACAGCCCGCCTTTAACATTTATCAATAACTTTTTTTTCATTACCAGCAATTTAAATTTTATGGGTAGTAACTGTAAATAAGTTCAATTTAAAACAATTAAACTTCAAAAGAATTGATTATATATAGTCAGTCACATATCCAGTAATTCTTTCTATGTTGCATTCTTGTTAACAGAAATTTCATCTCGTGACAATCGGCACTTGGGGTTGGCAAAAGACTCGACACTGCAGGTAAACGCGCATCAGTCAACCCATCGTAGAAAACCACAGTATGTGGATCAACAGATATATGCTGCTGAATAGATTTTATGCTGTCAATGTAAGCATCTCCAGAAGAAAACTCCAGTCCATCAATAATCTGCATATTCCAAAAGATAAACTTTTAATCATATATAAACAGTCATGAAATGGCTGCAATAAAATAGTAAAACTGGCATGAAGATGTAAAAGAAAAGGGGGGTTGAAAAGAATACCAGTGAACAAACACCAGAAATATCAACAGCCTCCATGGAAACAAGCTCCAAAAGTCTATCTGGTGTGCATACAATGAACTCTGGCTCACAAGTTTTTAATCTGTACCAAGAACATAATTTTAAATTAGGTATATACGACTACAATTATGACGATGCAACTAAAATTGGTCTAAAATTACTAAGCTGTTAGGGGAATATGAATTGAAGTCGAATGTGTTTTGAAATACTCAGTTTGGATGGCTACTATCAAACTGATCATTGAAACTAATTATTTCAATCTGAAATAATCAGATAACTCCAAACACTCAAAACCAAATATTTGTGCTATGAAAACACAGTAATCGAATAATCAGTTTACAAACACAACCGTAAACGCCCTCTAAATAGATGTAGAAGCATGGAAACTTACTTTAACATAACAAAGGACTTATGAATGACGGATGGGAACTGAATGTAACAATGCAGAATTTTGGAGCTTAAAGGAAGGGGAGCTTGACTTTGTCTCTGAGTTTATTTGTTGGGTGGTTATATTACTTATATATAAAATCAAAAACTGTATTCGTTTAGTTTCACCGACTTCTAATTCCTCCGTGTAGTGTATAATAAATGCAATTTGAGTATTGTTTTCACGATTTGCATTAACAATAAAGTTATAAAAAGATTAACAAATAGCATGCCCTCCAATTAGTCAATGAGCAAAAAGGCAACTAACTGAACAATTTTAACTGAGGATAAGGTAACATCATCAATATACAATCTTTCCTGTGAAGCATGGATACACACATCTTCATATGATCTGAAGATTATTGAGTCAAACATAAGACTAGAAAATTTTATGGCAGAACCAGGTTTATAACCTTTTCCCGTAAACATCAAACTCCACGATCTAAAAACAAGTCATGTACCTATCACAAATACATATATTACACACACACAAATACACACACGTATATATTTCATTTGCTACAGTTAAGAGATAAATCAGCAAACAACTTCACAAGTTTCATAGAGTTATGTAAATTACCCCTGAATTTGGTGATCTATGGAGGCACCAGGATGTAGACTCACTGTGTGTATTCCAAACACCTTCAAAGGCTTGCAAGCAGCGCGTACCTGCAAAGAGTTGTTTGGTTATACCACTATAAACCAAATGGCATTCATGAATCCTAAAGACCAAGATGGTTTTTGAGACTTGACCAACATTTTAGCACAAACTGCGTCTCACAACACCAAATTCTAACTTATGTCTGCATCTTTGACTATAACTATTTTGAAGAACAAACGACAACGAACTAGCCTTGCATATAAACTAGGCATACCTGTGTTGCTTTCTCTTGTGAGGGTACAATGAACAGAAGATAGGGGCCGGTGAAAGTTTCGCCTTCTTTTCCTTTTAGTGATAGTATCAACAGCAGATGATCCTATCCAGGCAATTGCTCCTTGGTAGCACATCCACTAGTCTCCAACACATGTTTTCCACTCGTGTAGCATCTCCAAAATTCAAATCCCCACGAGTCAAAGAACAAAGGTCTTCCCCGTTGAAATGCCTCACTATCATGCATCAAATCTTGTACTGTTTTCAAACACGAAATTAGAAATTTTGACGGGCAACCTTCATCCATGGAGATGTTCCCACTATGCTTCTTGGCACTTCTCATATCTGACAGTGTTGATTCTTTCTAACCCTTGCCATTTTCGGTTCCAGGTTTTTTCCATTTGATTTATGATCCACATTAACCTTTCTCTTATTTTGCGAAGTATCGCTATCGTTTTCTGTCAGATTATTATCTCCCTTTGGTGGCCAAACTTTAGTCTTCTTGGAATCAAGATTCATATCTTTGTCATTAATGGATCCTCCTGAGTAGGGAGACTAAAGCACATTTCCTGCATCATCACAAAAGAAAGAGATACAGAAAGTGAAGAAAATCCCTCGTTGTTAGTGTTCCAACTTCTAATATTTCTCTTCAACAACATGTAACACACAAGAAATCAGAGCTCATCAAAACAACATGATTAACAATTCAAGTAAATTCTCCCAAAAGATGAAGATTCTACATATATAAACTACATATATATGTTTATGCGCGTCTATAACCATACTACAATAAATAAATTTTCATAAAAGATGAAGAAATTTTAGATAATATCCATAGAGCCACGATTACAACCAAAAAAAAAAACTCGTTCAGATAATTTGGTTTACTCTTTGGTAAATCTAGCTGCACAAATTTAGTGCAATTAACTGCTTCTAGCCACAAAATCGATTTGAACTACATATATATGATCATGTGTGTTTCTAACATACTTCAAAAAGAAGAAACACTTAAATTTGTCATAAAAGAACAGAAAATCCACACACATTCACATAATTCTCAAAATTCTACACGAAAAACTTCGATCAATCATAACAATCATATAGAACACTACTAATTAAAGCTTTCTGAATATAATTAGTGCAGTTTGCTGCTTCCAGGCACGAAATCGATTTGAACTACATATATATGTTTATACGTGTCTATAACATACATCAATAAGCAGAATCAAATAACATAAAATCCAGACATAGTCACAAATTTCTCAAGACTCTACACAAAAAACTCCAATCAATCATAACAATCTTACAAAACACAACCAATCATACCTGACTCATACTGGCGCCAATGCGATTAGAAACCTTCGTTGAATCGCTACTATTCATCTTCTCCTGATCGACTTATTCTTCTTTCTAACGATCGCATCTTCTCCTTTCGGCATTATTGAAAACTTGAAGAATAAAAGTCGTCGGAAAATTGATCGGAGAGTTTGTGACGAAAAGCGGTTGCGACGGTGGGAGCTTGTGTAGCTTTGTAGTTGGTGGTGGAGGGTAGGGTTGTTATAAGTAGTGAAGGGAAAGGGTAGTTTTGGTAATTCATGGGTTGGCGGTTGAGTTTATTTGGGCCGTTTATGGGTATTGATATGTTGTTGATTTTTTCTCACGCCCCTAAATCTCTGATTAAATATTCCCTGTATATTACGAATCATTGTAACTTATTAATTTAAGAAATTCAAGATTCAGATACGAAAATAAGTTATCACTTATAAGGAAATGATTTTAGGCGTGGAACAAGTGGATGGGTAAAACTGGAATTGACTTCAATTGCTTATTGTTTCTAGATTTTTTTAAATGGTATAACTCTTTGTAATATGTATATATAATATTAAAAAATATGACGCAAAAAATTATTCCTTCTAATTCATTATAGTTTGGTACATTTTTAATTGGGTTTTTTGAATGTTATGTGTTATGCGTATATCATCAAAGATTAAATAGTGTAATTATTAACAATATACAATTTTATTGAATGGTAACAAACTCCACCGAATATCCCAAGACATCCATCTTTTGTCGTGTGAAAACTTACTAGGTATACGCGAGTGTTATGTCTACCTAATCCCGATAAAGTCATGTAACCACACTACAAGTATACCATGATATCCAACCTTAGTAGCAAAAGTCACCAACGTCATATCGTTTTTGTGTTGTATTGTGATGTTGGTGAGTAATATCTTATATATATCTATTAAGAGTCATACAAACCAAACATATTTATTATCCTCTATATAATAGCAAAGTCTTGGCTACATGGACTTTTTTAGCCACAAAAGTTGTGGGTTTTATATTTAGTCCTTTTGATTTTCAAGTTATTTAGTAATTAAAATTATTGTTAATACCCATTATATAAATTGCATCATAAAATATGTAAAAACTTGCGTTAATTCGACCGTTTGTTAAGTTTATTTTTGTTATGTAACATTATTTCTTTCTTTCGTTTGCTGATGTCTTCGAGTTCAAAGTCGAAGTGATAGCCGTAGTATGTTTTGTATTTGGGTTTTCGTATTCAAGTTCGTGATGCGCTACCCGCGCATCGCGCGCGGATCATTTCTAGTTATAAGAATTTACGCTTTTGGTTATGATATTTTATGGTTGTATACTTATATTTGAAGTAAGTATTCATCTCTAGTATGATTATAAATAGTTAACAACTGAAACCAATCAAAATACCTAAAAACATAATGATGAAAGAAACGAAAAATCTGACTTTTTAATTTATTTATTCATATGTGTGTGTGCGCTCGCGCTCGCG
>JACCIY010000879.1:0-55543 GCA_025506505.1 Flaveria sonorensis | reverse complement strand
GTAGACATAGATCTAGTGCTGATTGCAAGTATATGATCCACATAAATTCAAGCAAGTGTATTGTTTCAACTTGTCATGTTGTTTATCATGATTTGGGACAGATTAAAGATAGACAAATATGGACTCTACATTCAATTCACATTAGAGTTTGTCCTTCGTTTATAAGTCAATTTATCACTTTTTCACAGTTAAAACTATGTTCTTTAAGTTATAAGCTCTATCTTAAGATTTCTTTGAAATCCTATTAATGCTGATATGATTTGTAAGCTCTGAATTAATATACAGTTGATCACATTGGATTCGTTTAGAGTTGTTCCTTTTTGGTATCTTTTTTATGATCATCAACATTACACCAGGTCTTTACTTACATAAACAAAGGTGCCTGTCAACCCAGGTCTTTGTTTACACAAAACAAAGGGTCCATGATGTGCAAAGATAGAGGTTATAAAGTGTCACAACATAGTGTGCTTAGGTGAGTAAGTGATCATAGCAGGATAAGACTTACTTGCTTGTTCCTCAAAATGGAATTGTCCACAATTAGTCACCTTAGCATTATGTTATGCATGAACTTGTATAGATTTCACTCAAGCTGAACCTACTCATATAGCAAATCACATCTGATCAGTCTTTATTGTGTGATAAAATTTAGGAAATTAAGCAAAGGCATAGTGTACTATCATTTCCCATGACATAAACTGCTTATTCATGTAAACATGAAACTAAGACAATATTTCTGGAATTTTATATGTTTTATGAATGATTTTGGCTTTTTCATATTAAGAAATTAAGGAAAGATCAAGCTTTTCTATGTGTTGATTATTTAATCTAAGTTGATCATTCCTAAGGACTCAATTAAGAAATTAAATCTCCATGAGTCAAAGGCTTTAGTGAATAAATCAGCAAGATGATTTGTTGTATCTACTTTAATCAACTTGATTAAACCTTTTTCTGAACAATCTCTCAAAAAATGATATCTGATTTCTATGTGTTTTGTTTACTATGTTGCACTGGATTAGCAGTGATGAACATGGCAGCTGAGTTATCAATATGTATTGGTGTTTGAAGAAATTGTAACCATAATCAAGTAATTGGTTTTGCAACCATAAAACTTAAGAGCAACCAGCTGAAGCAGCTATGTACTCAGCCTCAGCTGTGGATATTAATTCATTTGTTAGCTTTTGCACTGCCTAGAGACAAGTCTTGGTCCTATGAATTGGCATCCACCAGTTGTGGATTTTCTGTTGTTGTTACACCCTCCGAAGTCACTATCAAAATATGAGTAGAGGTTTAATTCTCTTTCTTTGGGATACCAAAGTCCTAGAGTTGGATTCCGTTTGAGGTATTTGAATATCCTCTTCACTGCATTCATATGTGACTCCTTGGGGTTTGATTGGTACCTAGCATAAACACACACAGCAAACATTATATCAGGTTGTGCTTGTAGTTAAGTACATTAAAGATCCTATCATAGATCTATATAATCTTTGATCAAATGACTTCCCTTAGGATCAGGTACAATCTTATCTATTATTGATGCTGGTGTTTTGCATGAAGATGAATCAGGAAGGTTGTACTTCTTCAAGATTTGATTCACATACTTTTCTTGATTGATGAAAATGCCATCTGGTTTCTGATGAACTTGTAAACCAACAAAAAATGTTAATTCTCCCATGGAACTCATTTGAAACTCAGATTTCATCAAACTCAAACTCTTCACACAATCTCTTGTTGTTGATCCCAAAGATGAATCATCTACATATAGTTGACAACATAAGAATATTGATGATCATGCATTCAGGAAGAGAGTCTGATCTATCATTCCCCCTTTTGTACCATGCTTGAGTAAGAGATATGACATGTTTCATACCACTTCTTGGGGCCTGATAAAGACCATACAAAGCTTTGTCCCGCTTGTATACCCTGTGTGGATAATCAGGATCTTCAAGCCTGGGGGTTGGGCAACATAGACTTCATTATCAAATTTACCATATATGAAGGCACATTTTACATCCATCTGGTAAACTGTGAACCTCTTATGTAAAGCATAGGCTAGGAAGACTCTAATCGCTTTAATCCTGGCAATAGGAGCAAAAACTTCATCATAGTCTATCCCTTCTTCTTGAGTATAGCCTTGTGCTATCAGCCTTGCTTTATTTCTCACAATATTACCTCTATCATCTAGTTTGTTCTTGAAAAGCCACCTTGTGCTAATTGGATATTGGACTTCAGGAAGATCAACTAGATTCCAGAATTTTTTGTTTTCTGAATTGCTGAAGTTCTTCTGCATTGCTTCAATCCGCTGTTGTCTTTCTATATTGGCTGGAACCACTTCTGAAAGAAAATAAGAGAACAGACAGATATTGGCAACTCCCCCTTGACTTCTTGTGATTCTTTTAGTTAGATCACCAACAATGTTTTCAATAGGATGATACTTATGAATTCTTGTTGTTGTACTGATTCAACTGGAATGGATGATTCTAAGTTGGTAATGTTGGTTGATGCAGATGGACCTAGCTGAGATGGAGAATAAACAAAGTGATTAAGATCCTCATCATTTTGGCCTTCTGATGCTGAATGAACTCCATCTTCATGATTTTGTGTTTCCGTAGATGTAGTTACAACTTCCGCAGCAGCTACAGGAACAACTATGGATGTAGGAGTTTGTTGATCTGCAGATGTGAATGTTGTTGGAATGTTTTCTGATGAGTTTGGAACTTTAGTTGAATGCAATGAAGCATCTCCGGAAGAAGATGGAACATCTACGCATGTGTAAGGAACTTCTACGGATGCATTGTTGGCTTCTGCTGAAGTTGAAATTCAATGTCGATCAGTGTTTACATTGCTTGTTTGAGATGAAGGGCCTGGATCAGCAACATTTGAAGTATGTATGTGGGGTAATCTTGGAGGATCAGCTAACAATGACACTTCGCCTAAACTTGGAGGTACATAAGGATAACATGTATCCACGGGACCTGCAACATTCAAATAACCATAGTTAAATGAGTTTATTAATGCATCTATATCAAACAATCAAGATGATCCTTTTACTGATTTTGGAAATAAGGATTCATCAAAAGATACATTAGGTGTTTCCTCCACAATTTTGTGATGTGGATGTAGACTCTACATGATTTAGATGTTAATGAGTAACCAACAAAGAAACTGTCACACCCTCGCTAAGAGGAAACACGAGAATGCGACGGACGGGATCGTCATAACACATTGGGGTTTAAGAGAATATCTACAGGTATTCTCCGTACATGGGTCATAATGTCACCGGACACATAGGAACACATGTCAAGTATAGTCAATACCAAAACGTCACACCATTAATGCAAAAGTAAACCAAAATCCCATATGGGAACAAACCAACACAATCACCAAAACAATACCAAATTCAAATCCAATAAAATTACAATTCATAAAATCAAACAATTCATACATGTCTCAAAATCTCTTGAAATGTCTAATGCTCCTAGAGGAGCGGTCTCGTCTAAGTCCACAGCCAAACACCTAGACTTCATTACCTGAAAAGACATGCTCTAAAAAGTCAACATATGTTGGTGAGTTCACATGTTTAAAAATACCATATTTTGCCGTGCATAATATGTATAGAAAATTGTATATGAAAGAGATACATAGCAGTCAAGATATCAACATAAGTTCTAGCACAACCCAAGTCCAAGACCATTCCAAGTTCACACATCCGGATTATATTCACCCAAGGGCAAGCCCCGGCCAAGTCGGTCTCGACTAGTATACCGACAACATGGGTGGGGGTGTCAGCCCGTTAGTACTAACAATACTTCTCCATGATGTCCAAGTCAACAAGTCCAAGAAAAAGCACAAGCACAGTACACACTCATGACTGAATACCTAGACTCAAACCATGACCCAACCACATACAATGTCCCAAAATAATTCTTAAAACACGGCATAGTCTAAAACCATGAGCATGTTTTTCCCCCAAGTAAAATATATTAAAAGGGCCATGAAACTCACTTTGAAATTTCATAGCTCAAATCTCACAACACACAGAGTAAGCTCTAAAAATAAATAATACACAAAAGGATTAATATATCACCAATATAGATGGCTAATATGGGTGTAATCCTTTTAGTCCAGCCCTTAACGTTAATCAAGGTTTTCCATCATCCCAGTTATTAAATTGATTCTTTTGTAAAGAGCTTTAATCAATATTATATGCAAAACTTGTCTTAATTTAGATTATTTAGTTCCAATCCTTACTTTTAAGTTTTAACAAGATAATTCAGCATACATATCTGATTGCGCATCAGTCTTGTATAGACTGTTTGGAGATCGAAACGATAACGAATCATTGCGTAAAAAGTGTCGTTCAAAAGAAGAGACATTAAATTAAACTTCACAAAAAGAATCATGTTTGTTTGACAAAATATGAGGAAGTTATGAGACGAGGAATACAGACTAATCTGCTGCCCAGATTCGTCAGTTTTGACCTTCTGTTTTGTTTGCTACGTTTTGAGGACCAAACGATGTCGAAACGATACGAGACCACTTGGGTTAGTTAGAGAACTCATGGGGATTAAATTTAGAGCCAGAGTTTGCCCCAATTGGGCGTATTTCGACCAAGTTATTACACGAACAAGATGACCCATTTTTCTGGCAGCAAGCTGCCCAGATTGTTAGTTTCGTTCCTTTGCGTCTCAAGTCCCAATATGCGCCCGTTAACAACACAAATATGTAAAAATGCTTTCATTCCAGTTTTAAGTGTCAAGAACTTCAATTAACTACTTAGTTTATACATTTTTTCCAGTCCCAAACAGTTGTTAGATTCTTAGTCTCCCGGTTTGCAACTTTAAGTGATAGTTTCACTGTTTCAATTTGTTCAACACATCAATTCTTTCAAGGAACAATTTTAATTATTTCAAAACGTTTATAGGTCCAAAATTTGATTAAGGGCAGGTCATCCAAGATTACATCCCAATCTTTTAGATTCGATTACCATACAAGACCAAGAATTAGGGTTTTTACCAAGTGACGAACCGACAATTGTAATGCTTAGATCTTCACAATCTAGCACCAAAAACCAAGAATGAGAGATCATTAGATGAAGATTTTGAATATAGATGATGAGTATCATCGATTTTAGAGTGAAACTAGCATTAGACTTCATCAAAAACGAATTTTGCTTACGTAGCTTTGAAGACGAATGTATCTTGCTTGGTTTAAAGCTCTTGGATGATTTGATTGTCAAAATCGATGGATGCACAAAGGATTTCAGTGTTTTTCGATGGCCAAGAGGGGAAGAAGAGAGAATTTGGAGAAGGAGGTGGCTAGGGTTTCCAAGGAAATTCTACAATTGAAAGAATGAGGCCAAGGCAAGGGGAATACCCCCTTAATCCTCTTGCGGCTGCAACAAGGAGGAAAGAAGGCCTTCGGGCTCTTGGCCCGTCTCATGTAACCCGTCATGTCTCGAACCGTGCATCGTCTAATTTTTACGTTTTCAAATTCCGCGCGCAATAACGGTTCCAACGAACTATCACATGCCCAAGGATTTGGATAAATTATATTTTTAGAACCAATTTAAGTTGTTTTAACAGGCTTTAGGCAAAACCCATTGATGTAAGGTTAATTGGGTTATGGGGAAGTTTTGTGTTGTACATTTTAGAAAACCCTTGATTGGGCTCAATACATAGAACATCATACGATGACAAGCCCACTAGTTACATAATCATATAGGCTCCAGGCCCATCATAAAAATGTAGGCCCATTAGATCAAAATTTGGGCCCAACAAGAAAAGAACCATAAATAAAGACCAACCCCGAATAAAGACGAAAGTCAAAGTCAAAAGTCAAAATTCAAACTAATGCCAAAGTCAACGTACCTATTTTGGTGACAGATGTCACAGAAACCATCATAAGTTTTTTCATCAAACTTTCCTAATTGATCTCTGGTGTTTAAAATAGACACATGACACCCAAATGCTCTAAGATAGCCTGTAAAAGGTTTTCTTTTAAACAGAAGTTCATAAGGTGTTTTATTATGTTCTTTGACTATTAAAGTTCTGTTTTGAACATTGAATGTTGTGTTCATTGCTTCTGCCCAAAATGTGATAGGTAACTGTGAATCAGCTAGCATTGTTCTTGCTGCTTCAATTATAGTCCTGTTTCTTTTTTCAGCAACTCCATTTTGTTGTGGAGTTCTTGGTGCACTAAATTGTCGTGCTATGCCTTTATTCCTGCAAAGGAATCTAAAACATGATTAACAAATTCAGATCCATTATCACTTCTTAAGATTTTGATCATTAAATCAAGTTGGTTTTCAATCTTAGTGATAACTCCATCAATGTTCCTGATGTTTCACTTTTTTGTTTTAAGAAAAAGACCCATGTGAATCTACTGAAATCATCAATAATCACCAAAAATATTGCCTTTTACCAATTCTCAAAACATTGGTTGGACCAAAAAGATCCATGTGTATCATTTTGAGTGGTGGTGTGCTTGTGTTGATTGTTTTGGACTTGTGTAACACCCTATGTTGTTTTCCTTTGTAACATGATGAACAATGATTTGAACAATAAAATTCTTTCTTGGGAAGGCCAATGACTATGTCATGTTTGGCTAACTTATTCATGTTCTTCATGTTTTAATGAACCATCCTTCTATGCCATAATTGAGTTTCATCTTCTGATGGCTTAGAAATCAAGCAGGTTTCATTGCTTGTCATAGACCGTGTTATTCATATCCAAAACATAAGTGTTTCCTTTTCTTGGTGCTCTAAGAAGGATCCAATCTAAAGGGACTTGAAAACCTAGCTTAAGAATGTAACAGAAAGAGTTATCAAATAAAGTGGTATAATTTTCTCAAAAATTAACTTTCTCAAATTTGAGTACTCCATTTGTTACCATTCCTTCAGCAACAATTTTACCTCCCTTCTTATCCCCACCAAATGCCACATATGAAGCAATTTTATGTTTAAAATCATGGAGGAGATAACAGTTTCCTGTCATATGCCTGGAATAACCACTGTCAACATACCACTTGTTGTTAGGCCTCCATGGATTTTCCTGAAAAAATAATGAAGTCAATTAGAAAGTGGAGCCCAAGCCTTAATGGCCTTGGTCTTACTATTGTTATCTAGAATAGTTACTCTATCATGAATGAGCCTAGATGACTCAGGATTGTTTTTAGTCTCAATTGATTCATTATGTTCTATTTGGGGTGAGGATGATTCTATTAAAGACGGACTTGAAGCATTTTGATCTTGATTCACAAACACTTTCTCTATCACTTCTTCCTTGAGTATCTTTTTCTTCAAACTTGAAGATGACATTTTGTTAGAAAAAGTTTCAGCATCTTTTGTTTTTGGTTGTGGTACATGATTACCCTTTTTAATGTGATCAAAGAAGGCTTCATCTTCCTTCAACACTACCTTCTTATGAGGAGTCTTGCTTTGATAGTGTTGCTTCTCCTTCTTCTTCATTGTTTGATCATCAGCAGATGTTGGCTTCTTGACCTTTGGCACCTTTTGTTTTGGTTGCTGCTTCTTTTGATTTGAGACCTTTGATTCTTCATTCTCAGAAGATTGTGAGTCTGATTCATCATTCTCAGATTGTTGCTTCTTTGGCACTTTAGATTTGTTCTTCTTGTTGAAGTAGCATTCTTGAGTAGAATGGTTCTTCTTGTTGCAAATAGCATAGTGCTTATTGAAGTAGCAATCAGAAGTCATATGATTGTTCATATTGCATATGGAGCAATGGCTACTAAAATAACAATCATCTATGTTGTGATTATACATGTCACACCACTTGCAGTATTTTTCTTTAGCTTCACTATCAGACTCCACTGTCTTCTTCTACTTCTTTTTCAATTCTCTTTTAATTTTTGCAGCTGATGTATCTTCTTGTTGTTGCTGAGGATTCACATCTCTTTGTTGTTTCTTTACTTTCTTGATAGTTTGTGATTCAGCAAATGTTTTCTTCTTCCGTAGATCTTCTACGGATGACTGTTTTGATTCAGATGATTGCTTCTTTCGCAGATCTTCTACGGAAGTTGACTTTGAATCCGATGAATGCTTCTTCCGCAGATCTTCTATGGAAGTTGACTTTGGAGCATTTTTCCTTTGCTTTTCTACGGATGTGTGAGGACTAGTCTTCTTCTTCCGTAAGTGTTCTGCTGAAGTGTTTCTCACTTCTTCGTCTGTAGTTCTTTTTGCTGACTGACTTTTGTGCTTTTTGTTGAGCTCCTGAATTCCTTCATTAAGCTGACCAATTCTTATGTAGATGGTCTTTAATAAAAAATTTTTGTTTTAGGGGATAAGGTAGCTTGATCTCCTCAAGAACTTTTGGAATTATAGGTTTAATTACCACATTCTTTTCCTTACTCAACCCAGCACATTCTTGTTCATCAGGCTCATCAACCTCATCCAGATCATCAAAGTCAAATTCAGATTCTTTTTTTTTTGAAAATTTTGATTCATTTTGTTTTGAATGTTTTGATTCAGATGAATCTGTTTCACTGATTTCAGTATCTTCACCATTTACCACTTCATTATTTACAACTTTTGATTTAGTTTTGGTGCTTGACATAAAATGATTTGATAAACTGTTTGTCATTGACTCAGGTAGTGTGGTGTAATTATCATACACTGGTGGTGCAACAGCATTAAATCCCAACCTATACCTGTTCTTTGATTCAATATGAGAATTTAATAGTTTCTCATATTACTATGATGACAATTGGAACTTATGAAGTTTCACTTCAGTAGATGCATGATCAGACATGGACTTCATTAAAAGCTGGTCAGATGCTCAACTTGTGCTTTTAGATTATAATTTCTCAGGCACAAGTTTATCTAAATCCTTTTGCAAGGAAGTGATTTTGACCTGATACAGTTTATGTTCTCTTACATGAGATTCATTTAAAATCATTGCTTTTTTGAGTTTATCAGCCAATTGTTGAGCATGGACCCTGTATCTCTCTACCTCTTCAACACATGTTAGTGAACATAACCTATCCCTTACCTCTCTGGCCATGGGTGGAATTTCTTTGACTTTATCAGCCAATTGTTGAGCATGGACCCTGTATCAAACAAGTTTCTTTAGAGTTACTAGTACCTGTTGAAGAACTCGTGGCTGGTGAGGATGAGTTTGTTAGCTGAGGTTGCTTGAAGCTTCTCTGATTTGCTTGTCTTGTGTCTATTGTTGATTGCTGATTGTTGTTCATTCCCTTGAGAAGTGTCCATACAAATTGCATTTGTAACACCTCACTTTTGATTTGTCAACACCAATCTTTGTTGTTCTTCCTGAAATAGATAGTCCTTTATTCCTTATCATGTACACCTTGGCCATATAAGCAATCATGGCCATTTTCCATTATAGATCCATCTCTTCCACTTCATTAGGATGAAGTTCTTCCAGGTCTTGTTGACAGATGTGAGCAGGAGTCAATGTACTACCCAAGTAAGCTTAAAAGCTTGAACTGAATGCTATAAATGCTGCTTTCTTTTCTTCTGTTTCTAGAACCATAGTGATTGGTTCAGATTTTCTGTTTCTTTTGTTGATTGATGATCCCTTTCATGCTAAACTTTTAGAATCATTAGCTTTCCCTTTTGCTTTCTTGCTTGAACTACTTTGAAAGCTTGATTTAGAAGTCTTTGCTGCATTGAAACCAACTTCTTCTTTATCATCACTTTCAGCACAGGAGCTTTCATCATCCTCATTGGAAATAAAAGCACTTCCAACACCCTTAGCTTCTTTGAATTGGTATGGTGCTATTGATGCTTTAACACTCTTGTTCTTTGTTTTCTCATCCAACTCCAATGCTTCTACCTTGGCTACCAAAGTATCTAGTCCAATTGCCTTTAGATCAATGGTATTTTTGAACATAGACACAGTTTGTGTCCAACTTTCAGGCAAGGTATGTAGCATAATGAATTAGCTGTCTTGTATGCTTCACACCTGATCAACAGGTCTTCAGGTAAAGCCATAGTAAGCATACTATAGGCCTTAATGTCGACTTTGACTTTCTTGGCATCATCAGGTGACAGATTTTTTAGACTTATGGGCCGATTGTTGTCCTTATAATCAAGTCCTAAAGCAGGTGGAATGTAAGGACCTTTAGTAATAGAGACCCATAAATCAAAATTTGTATAGTTAACATGTTCCTGAATCTGATTTTCCATGTTTTGAAATAAGATTTGTTATCCAACTTCAAAGGTTGATAAGCTCCAACCATTGAATTGCTCATGTTGATTATAATTGTTTATTATCAAAATTATCAATTAATCTAATATCCTATGAAAGTGTAAAGACAATGCAAACACACTAATACGACAATATCAAATCACTGATAATATTGATATCAAATCAACTAAGACAAAAATTCCTTGGAATTAATGACTTCTGTTATGAATGAACTAATTAATAACACACTCTTAAATAAATAAGAAGTTGTAGTCAAAATCAGTCAAATCACTCAATTATTATTAGTTAATTTCAAATTATGATGTTAGATGATGATGGTTGTGTTTAAAACAGCTTGAGAAATCAAACAATAACACAAATCTACGAATCAAAAGCGATTCTAATGCAAATCGAAATGAATCGAGCAATGTAACAGCGAATAATGATCGATATAACAAGTTTTTGATGATTTGATAAAACAAACAACTAATTAAAATAATCAAACTGATAGATCAATTGATCTAGATCAATGAGCACGTGGCTCTGATACCACCTTTGAATCCAAGGATCAAATCAGGAATTATCAGTTTGATTGAACAAATAAAGATCGTGGAATTATCAATATTTGATTTTTAGTTTAATTGTTTGTGAAATTGAAATCGATAAACAAAATATAAAACAAATTGAAAACAGAATAATATAATGCAACAAAAGATTTGTTACAATTGTTTTTCATCAATACACAATCGATTACAATTGCTATGATGCTCTGGTGATCTTGCGATCTCCAATGGTGTTCTTGATGTTCTTGTTGTTTTGCAATTTTTCTTGAGTGATTGATTGATTGATTTTGATACTAAGAATATGTCTCTTTATAGTTGTATCGATCTCCCTCAATAACCTAACAAACTCTCCTAAAAGTGTAGATCCATGTCTTATTTTTAGCGATAGAGGGATTTAACAATGGAAATTATAACTTTCCTATTATGATAAGTTACAGCTATAACATTCCTAATGTGACATCGTACGTTCTCTCACAAAATGTTAGTCTTTCGTAGATGTTGACTTGATGACATCACTTCAATTAGCTTGACTTGATGACTTTATGTTGTACTTGGAGTGCTCATGCAAGTTGGTCTTCTGTAGGAAGTTGGTCATCCATAGGAATCTCTGATCTTGAACTTCATCCTTAGTAGCATGCTCTTCTTCAGCAGCAGCAGCTTGATCTCTTGGCTTGTTCTTCAGTAGATTTTGTGCTTCCGTAGAAGATCTACGGATGCATGATGACTTGTTCAGTTTTGCTCCGGAGAACATCTACGGAAGAACAATCTGTTCATCCACAGTTGTTCTTGTACTTGGTCAATTTTTCCAAATTGACCAAGTATGATGTTTTTAGGAAATGATTCATCATCTAAACATATACAAAAGATCTAGACCTAACACTAATTAAGTACCCCACACTCAGAAGTATGGAGGAATAACCCTCCTCATGAAATGCAAGGTGGCACTTTATTACAACTTGAACCAAGCTACTTAGAGTATAAATTCTCATGATATGATCCACTTTGGGTTCTTTTACACTTCACTTTGGAAGTTGATCCTCATTGGATTCTTTTAGCTTTGATCCACATTGGGATTCTTTTCTGTGCCTTTTTGCCATGCATCAACATTTTTAGTGCAAGGATAATTAGGTCTGTGATTAGCACAATATATGTTGTCCTTAGGTTTGTATTTACATAAAACAAAGGAGAAACAAATACTTTTATCAATGAGAAATTTATAAACCATTTTCGCATGGTGTTTAGGTAACAATACAAGCAAACACTTGGAAACGACATTGCTTACCAATACCCTGAGATGGTTTTTGTCCATAAGGCATATTGATTTAATTCATTACAAATGTGCTTATCTTAATTCCAAGCTGAGCTTACTGACATATCAAACAGAGCCTTATCAGTCTTTATTGATTTGAAAAATAGATGCTGAAAAAAGTAGATGAGTGTACTATCATTTCTCATGTAAATGCAGGAAGATTCAAAAATAATTACATAATAGTAATATTTTGGACTTTTCTTGATTTTCTAATTCTTAGGATTTTTGATTTTGAGAAAATAAAGAAATGGCATATGTGTTATCAAATCAATAGAGATCATCAACTATTAGTCCATGTAGCAATGTAATCAGACTAAGCAGATGAAATAAAACATTGGTTGTTTCTTGCATTGCCATCAAGGTTTCTGTGAATGATTGATGTCCTGTATTGAATCATGGTAATTTCTACTCCATTTGGCTCAGTTGCATCATAACATCATGAGCAAGAAGAACATTCCTATCATGGGAAGGATCAACCATTGCTAACTTTTCTTAGTTGGTAGGCCACCATAACTGTCCCTATCACACTAGCAAATCAGTTAGATATTTCAACCCAGGCCATTACTGTCCTGAGCTATCCATTAGCATCTTTGTATGTGACTTGCTGGTATGTGTATGATTTTGCTTTATTTGATGATGTATCAGATTCACCTCCTGAAATTTTTTTCTTTCTCCAACATTTTTTTGATTGTAAACCAACTGAATCAACTTTATCTTGTTTAACATAAGGAGATTGTTTGGCTTTTGAAAATCTTTTGGTTTAGAAATCTATTTTTATTTTGAATGTTTTGTGGAGGTGTAGCAAAGGATCTTTGTCCATGATCATGTTTGTTTCATTAGGGCATGTGATCATATTCATCATAAGAATTATAATCATGATTATAATAATTTGATGGATATGAGATTCTATGATAGCCATTATGCCAAGCATTTTTCCTATATTTGTCATACTTATGTTGTTTGTATGACCTAGGATAATGTATAGGTGCCTAATAATCATGAATATCATAATGTTTAAAATCATACCCATGCCGATGTGATCGAGGAGAAGAGTAGCTATGACGTCTATTGTAGTACTCATGCTCTGATCTCGGTTAGTACGACTCTAATGGATGATAAGATCTTTGACCTCTTCTATTTTGTGATGTTGGAGAGTTGTTGTATGAACACTCTGAAGTGGTATGATTCTCCATGTGACAATTTAAGCAGTATGGAGTAGGTCTGGATCTTCTTCCCTTAGGCTTAAATGATGAAGTTGGATTTAATTGGAACTTCACAGCCTTTTGTCTTGGTTGTCTTTGTTGTTTTCTCTTGTGAGGACATATATAAGTATCATTCTCAGTGTTTTTACACTCAGACGTGTTGTGTGAATCTAAATTGCATATCTCTTAGAGAATTGGTTGTTGTTTTGGAGTTTCTAATATAGCTTTTAAGGTTGATGGTTGGTTTGGATCAGGTGTAGAAGACTTTGTCTGACTTTTCTTCTTTCATTTAGATCTGGTTTTCTTTCTCTTGACCTGTTCTTTGATTTCTTGTACCTTAGACTTCTGTTTGTTTATTAACTCCATCTTAATCTTTGACTTTAATTCGGCCTTTGTGAATTCTGGTTCAAGAAATCCAGCTGTTTTGAATTTCTCATAGAGAACCATAGCCTTTTGTTTCTTGTCAGGCTTTGCTGCTTTGGATTGATTTCTTCATCACTATCATCACATGCAGGATCTCCATCTTGACCATCACAAAAATAAAATGTTTCATTCTGTGATGATTCTGGTTTGAGGTACAGCTTTGGTGTTGTTTCAGGAGAAGTGATTTTAGTGATAGTGGTTGGTTTGTGTGTTGGATGATGATCATGCATATTTGAATCTTCTTTGACTTGAATTGTCATTGAAGTTAGCATTTCAATGTAGTTATCATTGTAGGGAGGAGGAACAACATGGTATGTAATTCTATAACTCTTCTTCTAATCTCTTTGTGCGTCAAGCAGTTCTTCCAACTTGTTGGCAGTCATCTTTAAATTCTCAAGTTCAACTTGTACGTTGTGAACCCTTGGATGTTGTACTATATTCACAGTGGATGGTCATTTGATCATGCGCTATGCACACTTGAATAAATTTGAAAATTACAACTTATGACTAAAAAGTCTTACGCTGTGGTTGACCACTGTTTTCAAAGCTGATGAACAATGATTCATGCGCTGTGGAACTTGTTTATTTGTTTGTTTAAACACAACAGATGAGCATTTGTACATATGCTTTGAACCCTTTGAAAAATTGTTTTGTTGTTCACAGCAGATGAATATGTCTCATGCGCTATGGACACTTAGGAATGATTTCAATACTTTCACAACGGATGACTTATTGTTATGACCTGTGACCCCTTTTCTATGATGTAGGAATGTTTACAGCATATGATTACATGTGTGCATATGCTGTTTACACTTGCACTATTTCAACAACGGATGACTAGTGTCAGTCATACGCTGTAGAGTGTTACTGTATTCAGAGCGGATATTTTTTGAAACTTCGTCCGCTATAAACACTTGGTGTGTTTTGAGTGTTACTGAGTTACTATAGCTACAGCGGATGTATGTTTGTGTCTGCTGTGACAACAGTTGTTAGAATTTAAAATGTTGATTGTTTTGAAATGATTCTTCCAAAGCTAATTTTGAAGAATTTTCATCCGAAGCATCTTTGATAAAATTTTCTTCCGAAGCATGTTTGATAAAATCATCTGAAATGATTAAAAATTTGAATGTTTGTTAAAATTTTAGAATTTTAACATGATCAAATTATGGATGTTAAAGAATCACTCACAAGCAATATTATGCTATATTGTACAAATGTATGTGTGTCAAATAGCTGTGTTTGGGTGCTTGCTTGACTTGGCTTTATTTAAAACTCAAAATTTTAAGAATTTCATATTTTAAAAGTTTGTATGATTATGCACATATTCTGCTGCCTTTGATATTTCCATGTTCATTTTCTCCCACTAAATTTTTGCATATTTATAAAAACCTTTTATAAAATGACAAATATTTGAATGTGTTTTGTAGACTCTTAGAAGATTAACATTTAGTCTTTGTATGTTTTTTGTCATAGTATAGGGACATATTTGTAAATATATGTTCCTTAGTTCTTGATAGTATATATAAGATATTTTATGTTTGTGCAGGGTAGACAAGACTAGAGTGTCGAATAGACCAGAAAAGACTAGACCAGAACAATTAGAATCAGTTGAATGAATTGTAACCCTACACATTGTATCCGTGCATTTACTATCAATAAATCTATGAATTTTTTGATGTATTTGCATGTGTTGATTACTTTGTGTTTGATTTGATCATTGTATTATCATACAATCACAGATTCGATCCTTTTGAACCGATCAATTGGTATCAGAGCCTTCGGTTTAGTGAACAGAGCTTATCGACAATTTTGAGCTCTTTGAATCACTTGAAATCTGTGATTGATTGCAATTTGATCAATTAAATGTTGATTTAGTTGTGTTTCATCGATAGAAACATGATTTGAATCACAATTTTGTGTTCAATTCGTTGAAATCAGAGAAATTGATCGAATTAGTGTTCGGACTTTGTTCTTCACATTTGGACTGAATATCAATTAGAATACAGATTTGTTGTTGTTGTTTGAGAAAATTAAGGATTAAGGATTGTTAATCGACCTAATTACTGCCAAATTGGAAGTTTTTAGATTAATTAATCATGTTTTGAAGATTTTCATAAGATCTGAGTTCGTTGAAGCTGATGAATTAGGGGCATTACGGTTGAAAACTGCTGAAAATTGTCTAAGTATCTAGGGGTATTTCCACTATTTGGGCGTTTTGATACTGTGTAGACGTTTCAGATCAGACGTTTGACCACTGTTGAGACGTTTGTGACTTTGCAGAAACAAAGTAATTCTAGGCGCATTTCAACTGTTTAGGCGCTTTAGAACTATTTGGGCATTTTATACCCCAGGCGCTTGATAACTGTTTGGGCGTTTTATAACTGTTCAGGCTCATTACAAGTTGGGAGTTTTCCAGAATTCTACTAAGGCATTCCCTTAGGTGTTTCTTGTTCAAAGTCAGGTGTTTGAGAATTGTGTAGGCGCTTGTCAACTGTTCAGGCGCATCAGCTTTCAGACTTATCAGTCTACAGATAGAAATTTTTTCAGAAAGTAAAATCCAAAAATATTTTCATTTCATAGTTTTTAATTCAAAACTTAAAAACAACAAAAACAAGTCTTTTTCTTAAACTCAAAATTACAAAATGGTTAAGTCTGAAAAATTCTGAGAACAGTGTTCCAAAGCTATAGAACAGAGCTAATTTCAAGAACTGGTCTTTAAGACTGAAGCATCATCTAAATTCTATTGACATTGACTTGTGGAAGTCAATAAAGAAAGGACCTCATATCCCGATTACATCTTATAGTCCTGATAGAGGATTTTTTTACACAAAAGACTCTCAAGAACCTTATCCTGAAGATGATCTGCAAGGTAATGACTTAAGGAAAGTGAAGAATGATATCAAAGCTTATTCATTGATGTGTAAAGGATTAACATTGGATGTCTTGACTAGACATGATGGTTATCAAACTAGGTACACTATGTACAAAGCTTTGAAAATCATATGTGAAGGAGGAAAAGAGATACAAGATCTCAAAAAGCAGAAACTTAAGAGGCAGTTAGAGTTGTTTGAGCATCTCTCTGGTGAAACAATAAATCAAATGATGAACTGATTTGTGCAAATAACTACTGAGATGTCAACTGCTGGTATCAAAAATGATCTAAAAGATCTAAACTACAGACTTTTCAATGCTCTTCCATCTTCATGGAAACAGACATTTACACTATTAAAGCATACTGAAAAGTTTCCTATGGATTTAGATCTTTTGATTGCCAAGATTGAATCAGTTAAGATTGATATAGAGCTGCTTCAATGTCTCAGTATAAGTATGTTGCATCTCCGCCTAATACAGTGGAGAATGCTTTTCGGGCCAAAGATGATAAATCTTTAGAAGAAGAGGGTAATTTTTTTGTTGGAGCTGGTTTCTTTACGGATTCTTCTTACACAAGTGCTACTGTTTATGCAACTCAACCTCAACCTCAGTCTCCTCCTAAAACTCAAACTGAGACTCCATCTTTTGACTCTGCTAAAACTAGCAAAGTTAAAGATGTCATTAACATCCTATTACAGGATGATGAGTCTAAATCTGCTTTTAGTGCATTTATGGCAAGTTTTCTAGCTTATCAAGGTAGTCATTTAACACAATTAGATCTTGTTTTGAAGGATTTGTTTGAGATGGATCCAGACGATGTAGAAGAGATGGACCTGAACTGGCAGATGGTGATGATTGCTTATAGAACCCAGAAACACTCTTATGTTAATAGGTACTACAAGCCAAGTGCTAACAAAACCATTGGCTTTGACAAATCAAAGTCAAGTATTTCAACTATAATTGCTATGGTCATTTCTCGAGGGAATGTAAAGCTCCCAGAAACCAAGGAGGAAACAGTCAAGCCGGTTCTAGCAATCAAAGATATCATCAGCAGTCTAAGAAGACATTTCAAAAGCCTTATTAGAGTCTTCCTATGCCAGAACTTAAGGATGAATCAAAAGCATCTGAAAAGCCAAAGAAAGCTCTAGTTGTTAGCATTAAAGATGGATATGACTGGAGTGCTTATGCTGAACAATTTACAGCTGATCTAACCTCTAGTTTATCTCTTGTTGCAGAAATTCAAACTGAAGATTGGTCAGAAGACAATGATCCTAAGGCTGAAGATAACTCAGAAAATGAAGAAGAAGAGTATGACTGGAGTGATAAATCTGATCCTAAAGAGGATTCAGAAGAAGTTGCTCTAATGGCACAATCAGATCAACCAAAGGTTGAAAATTCATCTTCTGACTCTGAGACTTCTTTCTCTAAATATCTTGAAATTCCAGTTGAATTAAGAGAAAAAATGTGCACTAAAGCTTTTTTGAACAAGTAGAGTACTACAGAACTTATTCATATAAAATATATGACAAGCTCAAACAAGAGGAAGTAATGAATAACAAACTTAAAAACTATGACATCCGGTAATTTTCCGTTACCAAACTCCGTTAGTTTCGTTAGGTCTTGCATACACGTGTCGTGAACACACACTAGTTGTCATTGAACGTTGGTGATTTAATAATAATTAACAATGATTAGCTGATAATAACTTAACTAAAAATGCGATTATTAAGTCGTGCTTATGTGCTTACGCGATTAAAATATTATTTGTGAATTTTATCTTGTAACGTGACGACGTGTTATATTTATTGCATGTAGCTATTGAAAATTATGCATGATTGTTATTGTTAATTTATAATATTTGTACTTTGTAGTTAAAATGGTTAAAAAGTGTTAAAAGAGCAAGTTTTTATAAAATGTTATCAAGGAGGGATTAATTTGTAAAAACAAAACTTAAATATGGTAAAAACCCAACCCTAATCCCCTAACCCTCCTTGTGGCCGAAACCACCTTCAAACACCTTCATCCTTGTGATTTCAAGCTTTTCGACACCAAGAGCAATCGATTTTGGCATAGTGCAATCATTCCAACGTGTAACAAACATCAATTCTTGGTCATTACACGATTAAAGGTTAGATTTGGATTAGTTTTTCATGGATTTTGATGATGGTTGAACCCTAGTTCGCAAATCATAATAGATGTTGAAATTAATGTTGCTTGATGATTTTATGATGTTAGTTAGATTGTATTGATATTAGTTTACGTGGATTATATGAGAAATTCGAGGTTTTGATGCATTGTTCATACCTTTCTAATAATAGTAACTTTTGTGCATGAACTTGATGATTTGATGATGAATTGATGATGTTATGATGTTAATGATGTTGTATGAATGTTGGAATTATGATTATTATGCAAGATATCCATGAGTTGATCATGTATTTCATACCTTGGTAAAAGTAGAAACTTTTGGATATGAGATTTGTGAATTATGATGATTTGATGATGTTGAACATGTTTAAATGATAGTTATGAGCTTGAATAGGTATTGTGTTGATGAATTCATGATTGAATTGAGCGTTAGATTGATTTTGGGATGTCACCTTCCCAAAAGGGAAACTTTATTTATATGGAACATTGGATAAGGTGAATTAGGCATGTTTATGATGTTAGGATCATGTTAGAATGTTTATTGGTGGTGTCTAATGTGGTGGAATATGTTAAATGGATTGTATGGATACTTGATTAGTCATTTAGGAAATTATACTCGTATTGATTATAATGATGATGAATTATGTTTGGAGATTATAGGATCATGTTTGGGATTGTAATAGATCATTGTTAGGTATGTTGGTTGGCATGAATCTTGTTGAACAATGTGATGATGATCGTCATACACGCGTGCGAATCTGTGGCCCCTACTTAGTAGGATTGGCAGGGTTTAGGGTGTGAAGTCGTGAGTGGCTTCATATGGCATGTTGTGCATGATTAGACTTTATGTATGATGTACTAGTTGTGATGTAATTATAATTGTGTTGAGCATGTTGACTACTTGAAATTCGTATGAGTTGTATGATAATCTAAGTTGTATGATGATCTTGGTAGAGCAAGTGGTTGATGAAGTGATATATATGAACAACTTGTATGATAACTATGTATGGTGAGTTGCTATGCTTGATTAAATGGGATTTCAATTCATATGTCACCAATGGGTCAAACGGGTCAACTGGGTCAAATGTGTCTTGTTTTCTAAAACCTTTGGTCAATGTGTATATTGAGCACTTAGGGTTGTTAATGATTCTGTGTACACGTACTCATGTACTTGCGTGTTCTAGGTAACCTCTAAAGGTTGTCTTTCCTCTCTCTCTCAAGTTAGCTTTAATATCATTCGTGTGCACACCAGGTGAGTTCATGCCCCACTTTATTTCCACTCTCTTTTGGGGGAGATAGCATACTTGTTCTGAAACAATTTATTGATTATAAGTTGTGTATAGTGTAATGTAGTGCGATATACTATGAAAGTCCTCACACTTTTGGATCGTTAATATTGGAACTAGCGGGAAATCTTGGGTAGTACTACTGGGCTTGACAAGCCCCACTTGTGCGACTCGAGGTCAAACAGGTGCAATATTGTCCTAACACATGGTGTCACGACCTAGTAAGTTTATTACTTGTAAATTTAGACTAGCTATCTAATTCAATGCACTCTTATGTTTTATAACTGTTACTGTTATGTTTTACGCAAACTCTTGAACTCATGAACCATTGTGTTGACTATTTTAGTATGCTATTCTCAGGTCGTGGTTAATGAAAAGCCTAGGAGCACTCACGGGTCAGCATTTTGGGTCAGCATTGTTGGCAACAATTGTGGTTTTTTTTTGCAATTGAAATAATTATGTGTTTGTGTTGAACAACGGTTGGCGCATGTGTGTGCATTTTACATTGTGTTGCATTATTTTGGGTTGTTATGTTTACTGAATGCTTCCGCATACTTTTAATGTTTTAAACTCTGATTTTGCTTGAATGTTTCATATAGAGTCGTTCTGAGTAACTAATAACTGAGATCCTGGTTTGTTCACATGCCTCGCCCCGCACGTGGATTTTGAGGGTGTGACAAAAACGATCACAAAATATCTAATGAAAAGATCCTCTCTCTACAAACATCATGGAATAAAACAACTTGAAGAAATGACAAAGAATTTAGAAGAAGGGAAAATAGCACATGCTACAACACAAGTTGATCTTGCAAAAGTTAAAAGTTCAAAAACAATTGTAGAACAACTTGTAAGTGAGAGAAAAGACAAACAAAAAGCAGGTTTAGGTTTTACACATGAACCAATGCCTGAATCCATCACAAACACGTTACCAGAAAACTTCAACACTTATGATCACTCACCTGAAAACAAAGCTAAGCTAAGATCATTCCAAAACAAGAAAATGAATTCTGAGAGTGATGAAGAGAAAATGAATGTTGAGATATTTGAGGAACATGATTCTAAAAAGATTAAAAATGGTCACCGAGTGAAAGTTAAATCATATGAACCACGACCAAAAACTAAGAAAATGTTTGTTCCAAAAGAGTCAATTGTCGAAGAAGTGAGTGAAAAGAATGACAATCAAAACTCTAAAAATAAAGAGAAAGCAAAACTAGATGAAGTAACATCTGAAGATTCATTTTCCTACAGCTTAAACAATCCTGATTTCATTAAATGGCAAAAAGAACAAAAAGATAAAGAAAATACAAAAGAGTCTTCAACTGAAGATGTTCAATCCCAAAGTAAATAGAAATCATCAAGATCTAGAAATCAAAGACGAAGAAAGAAAAATACTAAAGCTAAATCAACATAGAATGCTATTCAAAACAGTCAAATCAAAAGAACAAATCAATCAAATCAGCTTAAACCTGTGAAATTTGTATCTGTAGGTATTTTTAACATGAACAAAATTCTAGAAATCAAATTTAATCCAAAGAACAAATCCAACTCTGATCTGAAAATAGGTTCAGATTCTAAGTCGTCCGCTGTCAATAAACGATTTGTATCTAAGGAGTCGAGGAATGATGTTAATGTTAAAAAATCTAAACTCAAAGTTCAAAAGAACAAATTCACAAATCAAAAACAACAGATTAACTTTTCAACTCATAAATCCAAACAAGGATCAAATATGGCATCCACATCTAAAGTTAATCAACAATTGTTTAAATTTCAAAGGTACTATGAAATCTGTGATATGTACAATCATAATACTGAAGAATGTTTCTTTAACATGTACTATCATATATGTGATATGAGAAACCATTCAATAGCTGATTGTTATTTCAACAAATATTGTACCTATTGTGATGAAAGAACTCACAAAACTAAGAATTGCTACTTCAGAAAGAACTCGTTGAGGAATGGATATGTAAATTCTCAATTAAGAAATGGATATGTCAATCCATAATTTCAAAGAAATCAAAGTGTTGGTTTTCAAAGATTGACAAAACACCATCCTTAGGCTTGAGATCTTTTCGAAGAAATGATTCTGTTTATGATAATTCTTATGCTGCAAAACCAAGGCAGTATAATCAAGGAAAATTCATTCCACCATCTGTGAGAATAAATAGTGGAAAGTTTGGTAATCAAAATTTTCAAAAAATGTTTCTTTTAATGGTTTGAATTATCTTAATGATGATCTTGAAAAATGTTATCATGCTTTAAGGAATAATGAAATAAAGATAATAAAAAAATTGTCAAGAACGAAATTGGTAAATATGTCATAAATAAGCCTGATCAAAATAAGCTTCACTTTAAACAGTTTACCATTGTTGATAAATTTGGCAAGCCCAAGATCATCTCGGCTGGGTTGATAAGTCAACTTAATTCTTTATGAAATGCAAGTACGCCCGAGAAGACCTATTAACACATGGTATGTTGATAGTGGGTGTAGCCGGCATATGACAGGCAACCATGCCTTGCTTCAAGAATTTAAGTTAAAAGATGGTACACATGTTGCTTTTGGAGGTGATGCAGGAGGAAAAATTACAGGCGAAGGAACGGTATCCAATGGGATTATTAGTTTTGATAAAGTCAACTATTGCTCACAGTTGAACTTTAATCTTTTAAGCGTTTCCCAAATTTGTGACAAATCTTATTCTATTTTATTTGATGATTCAATTTGTTACATTTTGAAGCCAGGTTTTTAGATTAGCAAAGAATGGGTAGTTGTTAAAGCTGTTCGAGATCGAGATGTATACAAGTTAGATATGTCTCAAGTTGATCCATCTACAGAAACAACATGCCTAATTGCTCAAGCATCAAATGACGAAAGTCAGCTTTGGCATAGACGTCTCGGGCATTCCAATTTTAAGAACATGAACAAGCTTGTAGTAGGAAATCATGTTGTAGGTCTTCCAACAAAGAAGTTTGCCACAACTGATCTCTGCTCAGCATGTTTAAAAGGAAAGCAACACAGAGCGTCTTATAAGCCCAAGCAGACAAACTCAAATTCCAAACCTCTCCAGATGTTGCATATGGACCTATTCGGACCAACAAATGTTCGGAGTATTGGAAAGAAATCTTATTGTTTAGTTATCATTGATGACTTTACAAGATTTTCTTGGGTTTTCTTTTTTCATGCTAAATCTGAAACGGCTGAATTATTAAAAGAATTCATCATTAAAGTAGAAAATCAATTAGATCAAAAGGTCAAAATAATTAGAAGTGATAATGGAGCGGAATTTAAAAATTATAATATTGACATGTTTTGTGCAGAAAAAGGTATTGCTCGTTAGTTCAGTGCTCCTAGAACTCCACAACAAAATGAAGTTGCTAAAAAGAAAAACAAAACTTTGATTGAAGCAGCACGGTCTATGTTAGCAGATGACAAAATTTTAATCACAGATAATCTTGATTGATTTATCAACTCACCGACTCAAGTTCCTAATTTCAATCCACATTCTTCGAACTTATTGCATCAGCTTTTCAACTTGAACCAATCTAATCTAGATGTTCATGTTCAAATGAATGAGATTCCAAAATCTCGTGTTCACAAGAACCATCCTAGATCTCAGATTATCAGTCCATTGAATGAGAGAACAACGAGTAGTCATTCAGAACAACCAAATCTCTTCTTATACTCGTGTTTTCTATCTCAAGTTGTTCATAAAAGCATTTCTGAAGCGTCAAAGGACAATAGTTGGAATGAAGCAATGCAAGAAGAGCTATTGCAAATTCGTAAACAAGAGGTGTGGAAGCTTGTGGATTTACCTAAAGGGAAAATGCCATAGGAACAAAATGGTTCTTCCGAAACAAAACAGACGATCGGGGAATTATTGTTCGCAACAAAGCGAGACTGGTTGCACAAGGTTACACCCAAGAAGAAGGAATAGATTATGATGAAGTATTTGCTCCAGTTGCAAGACATGAATCAATTCGTGTCTTCCTGGCTTATGCATCATTCATGAAATTCAAGGTGTATCAAATGGACGTGAAAGGTGCTTTCTTATATGGACCAATCACCGATGATGTGTATGTCAAGCAACCTCCAGGTTTCGAGGATTCAGAATATCTCATCATGTGTACAAGCTTAGGAAAGCATTGTATGGTCTACATCAAGCTCCTAGAATTTGGTATGAAACGTTATCAGAACATTTGATCCAACATGGATACACGCGAGGGAAAACTGATTTTACTTTGTTTATTAAGAAGGATGCTGATGATCTCTTATGTGTTCAAGTGTATATTGATGATATCATATTTGGTTCTAGAACTCCAAAGTTGTGCAATGAATTTGAAGAAATAATGAAGTCTCATTTCCAAATGAGTTCTATAGGGGAAATTAATTTTTTCCTTGGTCTTCAAGTGAAGCAATCTGCAGATGGATTTTTTATTAATCAAGAGAAATTCGTTGATAATCTTTTGAAGAAATTTAAACTGCAAGATTGTCAAACCATAAGAACTCCAGCTGACGTAAATTCCAAGATTGAACCTGATCCGAAAGGAAAATCTATCGACCAAACTTTATACAGATCTATGATTGGTTCTTTGATGTATCTTGCTGCATCTAGACCTGATATAATGTATGCTATTTGTGTCTGTGCCAGGTACCAATCTGACCCGAAGGAATCCCACTTAATTGCTGTTAAACAAATATTCATGTATCTCAAAGGAAACCGGCTTTAGGGCTATGGTATCCTTATGAAGGTAACTTCGAGCTACATGGATATACAGATAGTGATTATGAAGGATGTTGTCAAGATCATAAATCTACTACGGGTGGTTGTCAATTTTTAGGTCCCAGATTAGTCTCATGTCAATGTAAGAAACAAACAAATGTCTCTGTTTTAACCACAAAAGCTGAGTACATAGCTGCTTGAGCAGGATGTTCTCAAATCCTTTGGTTACAAACCCAACTGCTGGATTACGGGTTCAGTTTTCTTAAAACCCCTATTTACATTGCTAACACTGCTGCTATGTTTATTACAGCTAATATTGTCCAGCACTCAAAAACAAAACAAATCAAAATTCGATATCATTTTCTCAGAGATAACTCTGAAAAAGGTTTAATCATTTTGATTCAAAGCGCAACTGAAAAATAGTTGGCTGACCTATTTACAAAAGCATTTTTACCAAGTCGATTTGAATATTTGGTCGAGTTAATTGGACTTATTAATCATGTTTAAAAACTGGTTTTGAGTTTAGTTCAATTGTTTGATTCATTAAAATGATAAGAACCTTCCTTAGCTTAATCTTGAATAAAGAGAAACTGTCAAAGTTAACTGCCTGATTGTATATATTGTGTGTGTATGTTCAATAGAAAATGGAAAAGTAAATACAAAATAGAAAATTGCAAAATCAAATAGAAAAATATAAAACAAAACACAAAAATAGAGTTTTTCCTGTTAGTTAAGTGTTTAGGATTGAATCTATCTTTGCAATTTGTGAGAAATGATAGATACATTAGTTATGATCAGTTGCATACTTCACTCGCTACTAAAGTCTGACGTGATCAGATATGATGTGCAGGTAAACTCATGCAATTATACTGAAAAAGTAAATTCTTATGATCAAACTAAATCAATCATTCATTCATGTTTGTCCATTTTAGTACCAGTGAGTAGTGTTGACTTCTCAAATTGATTGCTTGTTAAGTCATAATCTCACACCTCGTGGCGATATGAATACCCATTGAGCTTTAATTATTTATTACATCTAATCATTTCTCTGTTATGAGTCATCATAGACCTGAAGTGAAGAGATATCCTTTGTTGTAAGTAATTACAGACCTGGATATTCTCACTTGGCGCAAAAAGATACCAATGTGCACAATCTCAACATAAGATCTGATTATAAATATATGTCAGGTTAACAAGTTAAAAAAGGTGAATTCTTGTGATCTTTATGAGAGTTGAATTCTCTAAGTCTAAGTGTGACTTACATAATGTCATATCTAATCGTACCTTAATCAATCCATGAATTGAAAAAGTAAGTGTGCTGAGTATCTCACCAAAAGCACTCATTTTCTGTCCTTAAATCTCGTGTCTCCTTTGCTGTAGAAATGCTGACCTGGAACACACTTGATCAAGATTTAATCACTATCTATGACTATCCATCATTTTATTTTATTTTAATATGCTGATCTTAACTGATATGATCTCACTGCAGGCATGTGATTCAATTGTATATAGTAGATTTTTTATTCTGCTTTAATTTTGATTTTCTGCATGTTTTCTGTGTGCAGGCATGTTGATAATGATTAGTTTTCTCTTCTTAAAAAATCAAAGAAACTTCTAAGTTTGTAAAACTTAAAAGTTTAGGGGGAGTGAAAATGAAAAAGAGAAAATAATTGATTTTCAAAATGTGAAAAAGAAATAAAAAATAAAGTGTTTTAGATGAAAGGATGAAGCTGCAATTTCAAGCATATGTGTGTTTGATATGATGTAAAATGAACCTGAAAAAGAATTCAAATTCAGTGGAAAAGCTTCTTGCAAACAAAATGAGATTATTTGTTTTTGTAAAAATTAAATAGAGACTAAAATGTGGGGAAATTCATTTTGAAAACAAAAAAATAAAAATTTTGATTATCAAAAATGTTAAAATTAAGGGTCATTAATGAAAATTTTGAGTGATAGACAAACAATTTTGACTAAGTGTTGAAAATTGAGTGTGAACAGTGCTAATGTGTTTAAATAGTGTTCAGATGGATGATGAGAAAAGTTCAAGTGTCAAGACCCATGGAAGGATCCCATGCGCCTAAATAGTACTCTTAAGTCCAATTCAGGAGTATGGTAACTTTTCAGAAATTTGCACAAGTGTTGGGCGTTTCATTCAAGCTCATGCGCTTAAACAGTTGTCATATGTCTGAAATTTTGGTTAAGTGTTGGGCGTATCATCTTATGCTCATGCGCCTGAACAGTAACAGGCTTCCAAAGGTTTAGACTTTTGAGGTGAAAAATTACCAAGTGTTGGGCGTTTCATCTAGTCTCATGCACCTGAACAGTGCCAAAGCGCCTAAACAGTGCTTATACGCCTGAACAGTGCCCATGCGTCTAAACCTTATGCGCACAAACAGTGCTCATGCGCCTGAAAAATAGTGAAATTTAGTCTCATGCGACTGAATAGTGCTAATGCACCTGTCCTCATGCACATAAACAGTGCTCATACGCCTAAATTTTCACATATATATATATTCAACACTTGTGATTTATTTATTCATTCACTCAAAATCCCCTAAAACACTCTCGACTTTCATTAACCCGATTCACTCAGTTCATCATTATCGATTGTTTTGTGTAAATACTTGTGATTCATAGGTAGATACACTAAATCTAAACTTCATTTCGAGATCATATTCATCAGATTTCAAGTTTATATTTCGAATTTAACTGGGCGTTTTAGATCTTTGTAGGCGTATGAACCCTAGTCGAATGAAAAACTAAAATTCGTGAATATAATACGAACAATCAACTGAAATTGGGCATTGAATGATGATATACACATGTTTTCAAACATATTGATGTGATTAAATCAGTATTTCATCAAAGTGGGTTCTTGATGATTATGTTCATCAGTTAGTTTTGAATATGAACAGTCAACTTCATGAAATTGTTAATAAAATTTCAAATTAATCACAAAATTTCATTCATTAATCTGATTTTGAGAACAAAATTTCAATGATTTGGTGTGTTTAAATCATTCAAACATGAACTTGAATGCAATTTGCTCTTGACAGAGTATGTTGAACACTTAGAAACTTATTTTTAAAGTTAAGTTTAATTGTTAAAAAAATGCTTATTCAATTGAAATCTAATCAAAGTTCAAGACACTTAATGCATTACTTGATTGTTATGAATTGTGTAAATCAAATTTGTAACCAATATACTCTTGTTCATGTAATGAGATATATATAAACACTTAGAAAATTTTTAAGTGTTTTGGTTCAACATTGATAAATCACAATTTGTTTTTAAGTTTTGCAAATTCAAATGTGACTAAATTTCTTTGTTTTATGCATACAGATGGATGAGCTTAAGTTTGAACCAAAGCATAATGTAGCTGCTTTTCTTAACCAAGATGTTCGAGATGCCATTAGATATGAAGAAATGATCAGATTTCTGTTAAGGACGAAGTATGTTTATGCTATGTGTTACCAACCAGTCATCTATGCTAGACTGATTAAGAAGTTTTGGAACACTGCTAATGTGGAGATAGATGAGGAAGGTAGAAAAGTTGTTCGAGGTTTTATTACTAATGAAAGGATGGTAGAAGTATCTGAACAAGCAATTGGAGAAGCTCTAAGGCTAGAATAAATGACCCATAAGATTTGGCTGAGTTATCTTTTGATGAGTGCAAAGAAACTTTTATTGCCATGGGTCATCCGGATAACTTTCCGAGGAAACAATTTTTCTGAGCAAGAGTGTATAATCACTAGAAATTATTATGTTATATATTCCAACACGGTATGTCAAAACGAAGTGTGGGTTGGAACTCTTTTCTGGTTGATATAGCATCTCCAATTGTTGCCATTACATCAAACAGAAGATTCAACATGGCTCGTTGGATTATGAATGGATTTATCTTTAACTTGGAGAAAGGAATCAAAAATAAGTATCTGATGTATCCCAAATTCCTGCAGATGATCA
The DNA here is from genome assembly GCA_025506505.1 of Flaveria sonorensis. NCBI lineage: Eukaryota > Viridiplantae > Streptophyta > Magnoliopsida > Asterales > Asteraceae > Flaveria > Flaveria sonorensis. The sequence continues at coordinate 26,891 of JACCIY010000879.1, read as the reverse complement.
TAAATGAAGCCAATCCTGATTATCATGCTTATGGAGTTGGTGGTGAAAGATTGATTCTTGAGCATATGTTAGAAACTTCATACAAACGACTATCAATGATTACTGGTGCTCCTAATGTACCAATGTTTGACTATATGAAGGCTGTAGCTCAAGATGAGGTGAACATAAATAAAGATCATTTTCATTTACTTAAGGATGAACCGGACCTGATTGAAGTAGATCCTCTAGATTTATTTGATGAAGATGAAGATGAAGATGATGATAATGATGAGAATATTAATGATGATAGTTCTAGTTCCACATCTGATGATGATGATGATGGTAATGATGGTGGAAATGAAATTACTAAAATCATTAATGAAGTAATTGAAGAAGTTATGGAAGAAGTTGAGCATGTAGATGAACAACAAGAAGAGATTCAAAATGTTGATGATTCTAATGATGACATTTATCAGCATTTAGATTTTGATGTTCAAAAAATAGAGGTTATTGAACATGTTGTGCAAGTGGTTGAGGAACAAAAGAAAGATGATCAAAATTTGATAGAGTCCTTGAAAGAAGAAAACTCAAACAATGATAAAATCATTAAGAATCTAAAAGAAGAAAATGAGAAGTAAAAAAAACAACTATTAAAGAAATATGATATGATTGCTAACTTGGAAAGAGAAAAGAAGAGAATATACAGAATTTTGATGTAATGATGAAAGACTACGACCTAATGGAAGAAAAGTTCAAAGAGTTAAAAGAAAGTCATGATGCACTGAAAGGAGAATTTGAAAAGATGAAAGAAAGCATGAAATCTCCATCTTCTGATGTTATGATTGTATTTAAAGTCACTCCTATTGATGTTGAAAAGATTGCTGAAGTAAATAAAGGGAAGAGAAAGATTGATGAAATTGATGTATCAGCTCGTGCTGAATCTTCATCGAAAGCACAAAAGACTGCATCTGAAGCTGAAATGCAAGAAAGTCAAGAGTTTGATTATGACAACTCATCCAAAACTCACACGATTTCGATTTCCTTGTCCAATGCAGTAGACCAGTGATGGAACACTCACCATGTAACGCAATTTTCGGGACGAAAATTCTTTCAACATGGGGATAATGTGACATCTGGTAATTTTCAGTTACCAAACTCCGTTAGTTCCGTTAAGTCTTGCATACACGTGTCGTGCACACACACTAGTTGTCGTTGAACGTTGGTGACTTAACAATAATCAGTAATGTTAAATTGATGATAATTAAGTTAACAATGTGATTATTAAGTTATGCTTATGTGATTTAAATGTTAACTGTAATTTTATCGCGTAACGTGGAAACGCGTGTATTTAACCTGTATGTTTTGTATATAATAAAGGTGAAATATATAATTGTCATTGTTAGTTTATATGTTTGTGGTTGTAGTTAAAATCCTTTTAAAAAGAGTTTAAAAGCTTAATTTTTATAAAAAGTAAATTACAAGGTTTAAGGGGTAATTACCATAAATTAATAAAACAAAATCCCAACCCTAGCCCCCACACCCCCTCTCGGCCGCGACACCTTCAAACACACACACAAACCTGCAATTTCAAGCAAGAACAAGCAAGAAAGCTTCGAATTTGATCGATTACAAGGCATACAACAAGTTAGAAACATCAAAACTTGTCCATTACACGTTTAAAGGTTAGATTTTTATATGTTTTTGATGATTCTTCATGTTGGCCGAATATTTCATGCGAAAGCTGCAATTGGTGGTTGATTGATGCCTAATTGTTGATGTTAATGTGTTTACTAGATAGATTACATGTTAATTAACGTCAAGTATGCAATAAAGGTTGGATTTTTACAAGTTTTTATGGAAATTACATTAGGGCCGAAACCCTAATTCGAAACTTGCAATTGGAGGTCGATTTGTTGATGTTGGTTGGTGTTATTATGTTAGTTGGATTGTATATATGCTAGTTAACGTCGATTATGCAAGAAAGCTATGATTTTGATACATTGTTCATAGGTTACTAATAATAGTAACTTTATTTTGCATGAATTGATGATTGGTTGATGTATGAATGTTATGGATGTGTTTGTGATGATGATTAGATGCTAGATGGTTGATATGAATGTTAGGAATTCAAGAATGCATGTTGTAGTTCATACCTTACTAAAGATAGTAACTTTTGGGTATGAAAGTTGATGAATCATGATGATTAGGTGTTGTTGATCATGTTTAGATGTTGTCATGGACTTGAATTGGTATATAATTGATGAATTCATGAATGTTGTGTGAGTTTGATGAATTTGGGATGAACTTTCCCAAAAGGGAAACTTTAATTGTGCAAATCCTTGAATTGGATGATTTGAGCATGTTTGGGATATTAGGATCATGCTAGTGCGTTCATGGATGGTTTCTAAGGTGATGAAATGTGTTGTTTAGGTTATAGGGATGTTGATTTGGTTTGTTACCTGTTTTGGCCTGTTGTGATTCGCATGACTTGTGTGATATCTAGTTGTATGATGATCTAGGTAGTACATGTGGTTAATGAAGTGATATATGTAATCAAGTTGTATGTGAACATGTATGATATGCTGTTGTGTTAGTATTAACGAGTTATCACCTATAATGTCACCAACGGGTCAAACGGGTCAACTGGGTCAAATGTGTCTTGTCTTTCTTAAACCTTGAGTTCTTTGGTTTGTAGAGCACTTAGGGTTTCATGTTGATTTTGTGTACATGTGCTTATGTACTCTTGTATTCTAGATGACCTTAGAAGGTTGTCTTTCCCTCTTTCTTTCAAGTTAAGCTCTAAGTTAATTCTTGCGCGTACCAGGTGAGTTCTTGCCCCACTCATTTTACCTAATCTCTTTTGGGGAGATAGCATACTGTTGATCACAAACGCTTTTATATATTAGTGTGTATAATATTGATATAGTGCTGTTTACCATGGAAAAGTCCTCACACTTTCGGATTGTTAATATTCACTAGCGGGGAAATTTTGGGTAGTACTACTGGATCTAACGAGCCCCACCTGTGCGACTCGAGGTCAAACGGGTGCAATTTTGTCCTAACACATATTCGTCACGACCTGGTAAGTCATGACGGGAGGCAACAAATGTAACACAATCAGCTTCGATCGTGAATTCACTATGATTAATATTTTTATGTTAATAGACTAGCTATCTATTGCAATACACTACTTATGCTCTGGAAACTGTTGATTGGTTTATATTTTAACGCAAACTCCTGAACTCACCAACCATGTGTTGACTTGTTTAGTATGCTATTCTCAGGTTAAGGTTGCCAGTTGCCTAGGAGCACGCACATCAGCATTGTTGAGTTGTCTACATTGCCTTGTTTACAAATTTGGGATTATTTTCATATTAAACATTTGTGTTTGGGGCGCGTATGTTTTGCGCATTCTCTTTACATACTACTTGTTTTGGGTTTTCTGTTTTAAAAACGCTTCCGCAGTATTTTAAACGTTAACTCTGGTTTTGTTTATTAATCATATAGAGTCGTTCTTGGTAACTAATGACTGAGATCCTGGTATGTCACGCGCCTCGCGGTAAAACCCCGCACGCGGATTTTGAGGGTGTGACATTGAAGCACAAGAGAAGATTGAAGCTCTTGAGGATTTAGATTCAGAATATGAAGATGCATGGTATAATGAAGTGTTAGAAGATGAAGATATAGTAGAAGTCAATCATTCTCCTATTGAGGCTATAACAAATGATATTCCTGTGGATGTTGAGGACAAGTATAACTACTTAGTTAACATGAAATATAACATAGTTTTTCTGGCTGGGTTGACTGTATCCCAAATTAATGAAAAATATGCAAAGTGCATAACTACTGAATCCATTGCACCAGTGGATCCGAATGAGATTGTTGTAGAACACGGTGAATGGAACCAAATTAGTGAAAGTATAAATGTTGAAGAACTTTCATCTTTAGAATTACATCACCCAGATCCATAAAATATGAATGTTATTGCAATGAGATTATGGTTGCAATCGAGGAATTGTCCAAGGAAAAAGCTGAACAGACTTCAAGTAGAATCACTAAGAAATTTAGTGAGAAGTTTTCAAGAAACTGAAAAGCAGACAAACCGAATGATAGTGCTTGACATGGATAATCCACAATATCTTGAGATTACTAAAAGAACAAGGATTTTGAAGCCTCAGGAGATTAAAAATATGGAATGATAAGGAGTGGTCACGAAAGAAGAAAGGAATTAATGAAGATGTTTCCTGAAAATGAAAAACAAGCTTATCAGGTGTTAGTTGAACAAAAACAACTTTTGAATAAAGCTTGAACTATAGGTGATTTAATTCGAAATGTTTTACAAAAAGGACAATTGATTTCTGAATTGCTTAACGCAATGATTGTTCCTGATACAACTAAAGAAGTGAAGATAGTCGCGTGGAAGTATGACAAAATCTTTGATGCATTTTTGATTAAACGAATAAATGCTATATGTGATGTCTATCACTTTTACTAAAGCATCATTGAACTTCCAGTTCAAGACTTAAAAGAATTAAACAGATTGCCTTTGATTAATTCAACCAAAGCAAGTCACGGTGAAAACTTTGTACAGTTACTGAATCGAGGTATATCTAGAATGAGTTCATTTTTTAAGACTCGCTGTGATCAAGAAGACAAAATATATTTCAATTCATTGAAGAGCAGCAGAAAAGATGCTGATACAGCTAAAGAACAAGAGAAATTTTTGGAAGCTTTCAGTGATAAATACGTGAGAAAGTAACTAATCCAGGACTTAAAGTGATTGATGGAACTCAAACTACAAAGCCTATTTTGAGGTGGTTTTACAATGTTGATACTTTTAAGTTAAAGCTTGTCCGAAATCTCGACGATTGGGATAAGGACATGATCTCACTTTTTGGAGTGTTTGAACTTAAATTGCTACATCCAAGTTACATATCATTTTTTTCTGCACAAAAGTTTGAACGTGTTTCTTTGGAAGTTGCTGAAAATGACAAGAAGTACTTTATGACGATCATCAAAGTTATGGACGCTGCAATGGAATGAATTGCATTACGCAAAGCGTTGGCGTATGCAAACATTGTTAAGAAAGATATCAAGTCGATTGAGTTTATGAGGATATCAAGTAAATGAGTGCTAGAAGTTTTTTCTCAAGATTATCCAAACCTCTGGAATTCTATGCAAACATTGATATTGCAGGTTTAACCAAGGAGACACTTAAGAAGATGAACCAGATGGAAATCAAGACTAATGCTTCAAAGCCTAAGCAAGGTATTCTTGTAGGTAAATTCAAGTCTGCGATAGCTGAAGCGTTGAAGGAACTCGAGCTTTACAAAGAGAATCCGATGTTCAAAGTTAAAGAAGAGCCAGAAGATTATTTTGGAGATTGAAGATTGAAGATTGAAGATTCAAGATCATGAAGACTGAAGATTTTGAAGACAGATGACAAATGTAATCTTAGGGGGAGTATTGTAGACTCTTAGAAGATTAACATTTTGTCTTTGTATGTTTTTTGTCATAGTATAAGGACTTATTTGTAAATATATGTTCCTTAGTTCTTGATAGTATATATAGGATATTTTATGTATGTGCAGGGTAGACAAGACTAGAGAGGCGAATAGACCAGAAAAGACTAGACCAGAATAGTTTGAATCAGTTGAATGAATTGTAACCCTACACATTGTATCCATGCATTTACTATCAATGAATCTATGAATTTTTTGATGTATTTGCATGTGTTGATTACTTTGTGTTTGATTTGATCATTGTATTATCATATAATCATAGATTCGATCCTTTTGAACCGATCATGTTTGAATGGAAATTATCAAAGCCCAATTTGATTACTTGGTTGATAAACATTTAGAAAGATAACACTTTATCTAAGTAATAAATGAATGATTTACATGTTTGGACATGAATCCTTGTAAGGCCCCGTACCCGGAGACCTCATAGTTGGTCAATCATAGCATTATACATATAAAACATTACCCTTTTCATAAAATTTCACAGCGGATCAAGTTAACAAAAACCATTCATCTCATTAATATTTACTGTTGCTAAGCAATACATCATTGTTTCTTAAGTTACAAAAGACCTTTTAATTGCATTACAAAACTACAATATCATTAAGATCGAACGGATGCCAGTCTTGCCCCGATGAGTAGCTTCCCCCGCATGCCATCCTCAGCAATAATTACCTGCAAATTGAAAATGCATAAAAGTCAGCGTTGCTGAGTGAGTTCTAGTTTTAAATTGTTTAAAATACCTTGTAAGATTTATATATTAAAATATTCTTTTGAATAAAATATTACCTTTACTTACGCACATGAGCATTCATCATACATACATCAAGGTATAAACTTATTATCTTTCATTATCGTATGCATTCGTTTGTTTCGTACTTTTCATTATCTTTCACTATTTCCAGGACCTGTCATAACTTTACCTCCATCGTTGGGCACACAACCACCTCATTCTCGGGGTTAAGTGATAAGGACCCCATTTCACACTGTGGGATTAATCACCAAGACTGATCCCCCTGTGTGAACCCTCATGGGTTAGCCAAGATCGCACGGTATATTACACACAGTTGAGCTAACAACTCTCAATGAGTTGTGAACCTCCTTTATCATTTGCTTGCAAGACTTTCATTCATTTCTTATGTTCCTTATTTCATTAACATTAATCTTTCACTTTCTTCAACGATAATACTTTACGTATACGGGTATATATATTCACACCACGTAAAGCCATAAATTAGATACATAATATGGAACACAAGAACGACCCAAAAATATGCATAAAATGAACAATGATAAACATCAAGTCAAACCAGGGTCAAACCCTAAAATTCTGATTTCCCAAAATTCTTTGGGCGCATGAGTACTATGCAGGCGCATGAGTACTGCTTGGGCGTATGAACACTATGCAGGCGCATGAACCAACACTTAGGCGCCTGAGGGCCAATCCTGGGTGCATGACTACTATATGGGCACATGAATTAACACTTAGACTATTTGAGCAGTAGGCGTATGAGGAACCTTGGTCGTATGAGAAACTACCAGGCACAAGGCAACTATTGGGGCGTATGACCAAGCACTTAGAAATTTTTTGGGAAATTCCCTGGGCGGATGAGCCCTATTTGGGCGCATGACCCACACTTAGGCACTCTAAGTCAAATTTTCAGGCGCATGAGCCCTATTTGGGTGCATGACCAACTGTTACACATATTTTAGACTTATTTTCAAATTCCATCTACATACAATCTTGTTCTAAGCTTATATCCTCCATTCTAAGCATCAAGAACATACACACATCATAAACACAAACATAAATAGACATATACATTCGAAAATCAGCCTCTTCTTCCTTGGAAAACCGAGAGAAGCAAGTTCTTCTTCTTCTTTTCTTCTTTTCAGCCGAAAAGCAGATTGTGGATGTATACATGGGCGGCCATACTCAAATATTAATAGAATATTTGACTTTTGTAGTTTTTACACATAGCCCCCTCCACTTTGGCTCGTTTTCATTCTCTTCAAGATACTTTCTTTCCTTCTTTTTATTACTTTTCGTTTTTTTCATTTGACAGAAATTTTCGGGTGTTACAAGTCTACCCCCTTAAAGAGGTTTCGTCCCAGAAACCTATCACTCTTTGAACAACTGTGGGTAATGCTATCTCATTTCTTCTTCCGTCTCCGACGTGGACTCAGAACCCTTCTAGTGTTTCCACTGCACCCGCATAAGTGGAACCACTTTATTTCTTAGTCTCTTCTCCTTCCGGTCGATGATTGCCACTGGTTGCTCTACGTAATTAAGCCGTTCATCCACCTCGATGTCTTCTAGTGGTACAATCATATCTTTATCAGCTAAGCACATTCTCAGATGAGATACATGGAATGTTAGGTGAATTCCACTTAACTCACCAGGCAGTTCTAATCGATAGGCCACCTCTCCCACTCGTGCGATGATTCGAAAAGGCCCTATGTACCGTGGGCTCAGCTTACCCCTTTTCCGGAACCGGATGATCCATTTCCAAGGTGAGACCTTCAACATGACTCTATCACCCATGTTGAATTCAATCGGTCTACGCCTTTTGTCGGCATACGACTTTTGTCTATCTTTCGCCACCTTCATAAAGGCTTTGATATTCTCCAACTTCTCGGTCGTAGCCTCGATCACCTCAATACTTCCCAACTCCTTCTGTCCAATGTCTCCCCAACACAGGGGCGTTCTACACCTTCTACCGTATAGCATCTCATATGGTGGCATGCCAATGCTGGCATGATAACTATTGTCGTATGAGAATTCCGCAAATGGTAAGTGATCATCCCAACTTCCTCCAAAGTCGATCACGCATGCTTGGAGCATATCCTCGAGCGTCTTAATTGTCCTTTTAGACTGACTATCTGTCTGAGGATGGTAAGCCGTGCTAATGTGTAGCCTCGTTCCCATCATGTTATGGAATCTCTTCCAAAACTTCGATGTGAACCGGGTGTCACGGTCTGACACGATAGACACCAGTACACCATGATGAGCTATAATTTCTTTGATGAATAGATCCGACAGTCTCTCGGATGAATACATCTCGCGGATCGGTAGGAAGTGAGCACTCTTTGTCAGACGATCAACTATCACCCATATGGTATCGTAACCCCTTGCCGTATGAGGTAACTTTGTGATGAAGTCCATGATGATGTGCTCCCACTTCCACTCGGGTATATTCAATGTTTGGATCTTCCCATAAGGCTTCTGATGTTCTGCCTTCACTTGCAAGCAAGTAAGGCACTTACTCACATACTCCACTACATCGCGCTTCATACCCGCCACCAGTAATCCTTTTTCATATCATGATACATCTTGGTAGCACCTGGATGAATGGAGTATCGAGTCTATGAGCTTCATCCATAATTCGTCCCCGTAGGTCTCCATAGCGAGGAATCCACATTTGCCCAAAGCGGGTTCTAACTCTGTTGGTGTTTTCTCCCAACTCCATGACTAGAGCTCTCATCCTTTCAGAGTTAAGGCGATCTTCCTTCAACACCTCATTTTGAAATTCCTTGACTTGTGTCATCACGTTAGAGGTCATCACCAAATGATAAGCTTTCACTCGGATTGGCTCAGGTCTCCCTTTTCGACTGAGGCCATCAGCCACTACATTGGCTTTGCTCGGGTGGTAATGGATCTCACAATCATAATCTTTGATCAATTCCAGCCACCTCCTCGGCCTCATGTTGAGGTCCTATTGCTCAAAGAAATACTTTAGGCTTTTGTGGTTTGTGAAGATTGTGCACTTCGTCATGTACAAGTAATGTCTCCAAATCTTCAACGCAAAGACCACAGCTGCTAGCTCCAAATCATGAGTGGGATAACTGACCTTGTGGATTTTCAACTGTCGGGACGCGTAGGCTATTACTCTTCCATGTTGCATTAGCATGCAACACAACCCCGTATAAGAAGCGTCCGAATAGACTACCAAGACTTCATTCCCTTCGGGCAATGTCAAGACAGGTGCTTGAGTCAATCTCGCCTTTAATTCCTCGAAAGCATCCTCCTATTCTCGAGCCCACACAAACATTACCTCCTTCGAGTCAATTTAGTCAAAGGTGAGGCTATCTTGGAAAAGTCTTGAATGAATCTCCTGTAGTAGTCTGCCAATCCCAAGAAACTTCGAATCTCGGATGGCATCTTTGGAGACTTCCATTGCATCACTGCCTCAACCTTCGCCGGTCCACCATGATTCCTTCAGAATTCACCACGTGACCTAAAAATTTAACTTCGCACAACCAAAAAGCACACTTAGAGAATTTAGCATACAACTTCTCTCTTCTAAGTGTCACCACTACTTCGCGTACGTGGCCGGCATGTTCTTCTTTGCTCTTCAAATAAATCAAGATATCATTAATAAACACAATCACTGATTTATCTAACATTGGCAAACACACTCGGTTCATCAAATCCATAAAGGCAGCTAGCACGTTAGTTAGACCGAAAGACATAACGAGGAACTCGTAGTGTCCATAACGTGTGCAAAAAGTTGTCTTAGGAATATCCTGCTCTTTAACCTTCAACTGATGGTAACCAGATTAGAGATCTATTCGTGAGAACCAACTGGCACCCTGGAGCTGGTCAAGCAAGTCATCTATTCTGGGCAGAGGATATCGATTCTTCACTGTTAACTTGTTTAACTCTTAGTAGTCGATACACATTCTCATACTACCGTCCTTCTTCTTCACAAACAAGATCAGAGCACCCCAGGGAGAGATGCTTAGCTGGATGAAACCTTTGTCCATCAACTCCTGTAGTTGCACCATCAGTTCCTTCATCTCTGTCGGAGCTAATCGGTAGGGTGCTTTGGCAACGGGTTGAGCACTGGGTATTAAATCAATCTGAAACTCGATCTCACGGTCCGGTGGCACACCTGATAAATCTTCTGGGAACACGTCCAGAAAGTCACACACAACTGGTACATCATGCAATTGTGGTACTAGCACGTCCACATCCTTCACATAAGCTAGGTAGGCACTACATCAGCGTTTCATGCACTTCTCTACCACCGCCATCGAGATCACCTTAGGAACCGTTGTCACTTGATCACCATAAACCATCACCGAACTTCCATCGGGCAAAATTAATCGAATGATTTTCTTGCGACACTTAATATTTGCCTCATAGGCTGCTAACCAATCCATCCCTAGTACTACATCAAATCCGCCTAGGGCATCACAAACAGTTTAGCAGAGAACCTATGGCCTTCTAGTTCTATGTCGCAGTTTTCTATCATATCAGAAATTTTGGTAGACTTACCAATAGCAGTTTCTACATCAAAAGACTCATCAATACTTCTACTACTAACAGGCAACTTAGCACAGAAAGCACAGAAATAAAACTCCTACTAGCACTAGATTCAAATAATACAAAGGCACGTTTGGTTTACTAGAAACATACCTGACACGACGTCTGGGTCCGCTCTAGCCTCCTCCCGTGTCATTGTGAAGGCTCTAGCACTTGCCCTCTGCCCTTCATCTTCTGTCCTCTTCTTCACCCCAGAACTCTCGACCCTCGGCTTCTTGCAATCCCGGCTTACATACCCCTCTTCACCGCAGTTATAGCACCTTATCACCACATAATCCTTTGCTATATGACCGGGCTTCCCACACTTGAAGCACACATTCACTCCCTACTTGCATTCACTAGTGTGCTCCCTCCCACATCTGCCGCACCTTTTTATCCCCGAGCTTGAGGATCGCAGCCCTCGGTCATCCATCCTCCTCCTTTTGTTGTTTGGAGTGGAACCACCATGTCCAACCCGTTTCCCCTTCCAGGTCTTGTCACAACCACCAGTCTTCTTCACCTCAGCCACCACCTCCTTCCTTTCATCATACAATCTACCCGCCAGGTCTACTACCGACCGAAAGGTACCTGGCTGAGTAGTAATTAAATGCCTGTGAATGTCAACTGGCAGTCCCTGAATGTACCTCTTGATTTTCCTTGACACCGGCGTCACTTGGTCAGGTACCAACCTAGCCATTTCGTTGAACTTGGTGGTATATTGCTGATGGGTCATGGTTCTCACCTCTAGTTGTAGGAACTCTCTCTCTATCTTGTCGAGTTCTCCCTGGTGATAGAATTCCTCAATCACCATCTTCTTCAACTCTCCCCATCTCATCTTCTGGATGGCCCTACTGCCCTCGGCTTGGACATATTGTCCCACCAACATAGGGCTGAGTCAACGAATGAGTGAGTGGCAAACTTCACCTTTTGGTCCTCCCTACACTTGCTGATATCTAGGACAGCCTCCATCTCTGTCACCGATCGTGGACAGCAGCGGCATTAACATTACCATCAATAGTCGGGGGTTTGCATCGTTGAAATGCCCCATAGATGTACCCCTTCGTGGTTTCCCTTACTTCCTCCTCCTCCTCATCACTGGAGGCTGCCATCCCAGCATTTAGTTCCTCCTCATCATGATCTCCCTCATTCCCCCTTCTCTCAGTCGTCTTCCTTCTCTCCTCCCCCTTCTCCTTCCTCTCATCTTCCCTTACGGTCCGGATAACTTCAGTCACTACAGACGGTAGGATCGTCTGCATGACTTGGTGAACCTCCTCAACCACTACATCCTTTACTGAGGCTCTTAGGTTAGCACTCTCATCACCGCCCTCCGAGTGATGAAGCTCGGGCTCAGTTGGAGCCGTCTCCGCAGTCTTAGTCTTGTTCCTTGTGGCCCGTGGTCTACCACTACGACCACCCTGTGTTCTACCTCGAGAAGCCTTAGATGATCTTCCACCAGCCATCCTCTAAACGCTATAATATTCAAACACCAACACGGTCATTCAAGGTAATAGCTCAGTTTATGTTAAGTATAGTAAGTCCCTAATTACAGTGGCCAGTTGTGATTAGCCACTTACTTTACTCTTCATCCCCCGAGCATTTCCTATCCTGACTGCATCTGTATTCAAATCTACATAAATCAGATAGCACACGCACATAATACGGTTAACATTAACAAAAGAATTACCTGATGGCACGTAGCTACTCTAGCTGGCATCCCTCCATTCGGTCCCATTCTCAGTTTAAGTTTAGGTTTTTAAAATATTTTACCCATTTCTCTTAAACTTGGCTCTGATACCAACTTGTAAGGCCTCGTTCCCCGGAGACCTCACAGTTGGTCAATCATAGCATTATACAAATAAAACATTACCTTTTTCATAAAATTTCACAGCGGATCAAGTTAACAAAAACCATTCATCTCATTAATATTTACTGTTGCTAAGTAATACATCTTTGTTTCTTAAGTTGTAAAAAACCTTTTAATTGCATTACAAAACAACAATATCATTAAGATCGAACGGATGCCAGTCTTGCCCCGACGAGTAGCTTCCCCCGTGTGCCATCCTCAGCAATAATTACCTGCCAATTGAAAATGCATAAAAGTCAGCGTTGCTGATTGAGTTCTAGTTTTAAAATGTTTAAAATACCTTGTAAGATTTATATATGAAAATATTCTTTTCAATAAAATATTTCCTTTACTTACACACGTGAGCATTCATCATACATACATCAAGGTATAAACATATTATCTTCCATTATCATATGCATTCGTTCGTTTCGTACTTTTTCATTATCTTTCATTATTTCCAGGTCCTGTCATAACTTTACCCCCATCGTTGGGCACACAGCCACCTCATTCTCGGGGTTAAGTGACAAGGACCCCGTTTTGCACTGTGGGATTAATCATCAAGACTGATCCCCCTGTGGTGTGAACCCTCATGGGTTAGCCAAGATCGCACGCTATATTACACACAGTTGAGCTAGCAACTCTCAATGAGTTGTGAACCTCCTTTATCATTTGCTTGCAAGACTTTCATTCATTTCTTATGTTCCTCTTTTCATTAACATTAATCTTTCACTTTCTTTAATGATAATACTTTATGTATACGGGTATATATATTCACACCATGTAAAGCCAAAATATAGATACATAATATGGAATACAAGAACAGCTCAAAAATATACATAAAATGAACAGTGATAAACATCAAGTCAAACCAGGGACAAACCCTAAAATTCTGATTTCCCAAAATTCTAGAAATTTTTCTAAGTCTTTGGGCGCATGAGTACTATGCAGGCGCAAGAGTAGTGCTTGGGTGCATGAACACTATGCAGGCGCATGAACCAACACTTAGGCGCCTGAGGGCCAATCCTGGGCGCATGACTACTATATGGGCGCATGAGTTAACACTTAGACTATTTGAGCAGTAGGCGCATGAGGAACCTTGGGCGTATGAGAAACTACCAGGCACAAGGCAACTATTGGGGAGTATGACCAAGCACTTAGAAAATATTTGGGCAATTCCCTGGGCGCATGAGCCCTATTTGGGGGCATGAACCACACTTAGGCGCTCTAAGTCAAACTATTTGGGCGCATGACCAACTGTTATGCATATTTCAGACTTATTTTCGAATCCCATCTATCTACTATCCTGTTCTAAGCTTACATCCACATTTCTAAGCATCAAGAACACACACACAATCATAAACACAAACATAAATACACATATACATTTGGATACATATTAAACATTTGTAAAACATTTTAAATCATGCATTTTCATCCCCAAAAAGTTTAAAAACACATAAAAACCGGGGTCTAGAACTCACCTAATGCAACCAACAAGTAAAACTCCTCCAAACTTGTGTGCACGAGAGTTCAAACACATAAAACCCACCAAAATAAACACCCAAACATATATAACACTTAAAAATCGGTTTTAAGAATGAAAACCCAACAAAAACAAACCAAAAATCAAGGAACACTTACCAAATGCGAAAATCAGCCTCTTCTTCCTTGGAAAACAGAGAGAAGCAAGTTCTTCTTCTTCTTTTCTTCTTTTCAGCCGAAAAGTAGATTGTGGATGTATGCATGGGCGGCCATACTCAAATATTAATAGAATATTTGACTTTTGTACTTTTTACACTGTAACACCCGGGTATTTTTAAAGACGAAAGAAGGAATAAATGTGAATAAATAAAAGAAAACACAATTTAACCCAAGTTAAGGGGCTAAATGTGTCAAAAGGACAAAAAGTATAAAAAGTTGGTACAAAGTGGGCATGGCCGCCCACACTATCTGCACACCACTTTTCATTCGGATTTTCTAGAAAGAGAAAGAGCAGAGTTCGGATTTTAAAGAAGGAAGAACAAGAAACCGAATCCAAGGTAAGAATTCTTGGTTTTTGAGGTGTTCCTGTTGGGTTTTAGCCTCGGTTGTATGCTTATGTGTGTATGTTGTGTTCTGGTGTGTGGTTTTGTTGGGTTTTTAGGTGGTTGAACTCATAGTGCAAACGGGTTGAAGAAGTCATACTCGAAGGTTGTCAAAGGTGAGTTCTAGAACCCCCTTTTTACATGTTTTAACTAATTTTTGGGGCTGGAAATGCATGTGTGTATGTTTTTATGAAAATGGGTTTTGTCTCCGTATGTATGTGTATGTGTGAATGTGGGTGGGTTATGATTTGCGTGATTTATGATGTTATGATTGAGTTATGTTCATGTTATGATGCTTAGAATGCTAGAACTAAGTTAGAACATGATGAATTGGGACTGATTATGATGTTATTAGTATGTGTTGGTTGCCCATGCGCCTGGATTTGGCCCATGCGCCCAAAACCCATGCGCCCGAATAGTATCCGTGCGCCTAGAATAGGCTGAATCTGACTAAGTGTTCCATGCGCTCAAAACTGCCCATGCGCCTAGGCACTCATGTGCATGCATAGTGCCCATGCGCCTAGAAATTTACCCAGGAGACTAAGTGTTGGGTCATGCTCCCAAATAGTGCCCATGCGCCTGAAAGTTCCCCATGCGCCTAAGTGTTCCCATGCGCCTGAGAGGTCATGCGCCTGCATAGTGCTCATGTGCCTATGCCTTAGATTATTTTCTGAAATTTTGGGGAAAATGTAATGTCACACCCCGAAAAGCGCACCGGAAGGGCACGCGTGTGACGGAGATAACGGAAGTTGGATTATTTCCAACAATTATTAAGCAAACAAATCATGGATACCAAAGTTAACTATTATTATAGAATGTTATTACATTGATCCAAAAGTAGTCTTAACTTGAAAACTAAAATAGTAATAACATAATATTGTTTTTAAACATTAACAAGAGTTTTTGATTGGCAGCGGAAATTGGGTCCAAAATGGTATCCAAACTTGATAAGTTTGCCGTTAAAACTCTTTTCATTCCCATGCATGCCTAATCACCTGAAAAACATGCCCAAAAGTTTATCAGCAAAAAGCTGGTGAGTTCACAGGTTTATATAAAAAGGTTATCATAAGTTCCTATATAAAAAGATATGATTATCCCGGAATCAACCCCTGGATCGTCAAGGACTAGCTAGGTCCACTGACTATGATCGCAACCAAGAGCCCCATAATCAAACCAAGACACAAAGTCCCTCAAAATCCTTTCAACATATATTCCCTCTGTACCAGACCGGTAAAACCGATCCTGAGGGGCGGTTGTCAAACCCAATAGATCTACCAATATATCCTGTGGCCCTCCAAGGGTTAATGATTATGTAAGAGGGCAATCATGCGCAAATAATAAAACAACTCAAGGCCATCATAAAGATCACGCAGTTATTCCATAATTAAATCATATCACAAATAAAACGTTATAGCATGTTTTTCCCCAAAATAGTTAAATAAAACGTTATTTAAAAATAGGGGCTGTGAAAACTCACCTTCAAATGTGACAGAGTGATGATCTAGCAAAAATCGAGCCCGGAAATAAACGACCAATTAACGCCCTAAACACAAGGATCTATTAATTGTTGAGTAATAAGTCTATACGTAAGTTGTTTACCCAACTCACTAGACTTGTCTTGAAATCCGTTTTATTAAAAAAGACCCGTTGGTGACTTTTGGTTTAGTTTAATAATTTGTATTATATGTGACAAATATTTATTTATTAAATAAATCATTTAACCCTTAAACAACAACCACATAACACACACAAGATAGACAGATGAAAGTATACAAAAATATAACGTAAAATTTACTACGTTATGTACTATACAAACAAACAAACAAACAAATAAATAAATAAATAAATAAATAAATAATTATTATTTCATAATAATATTTAATTTAGGATTAATATCCATATTCTTGCTTTAGTTAAGAAATCTATTTCTTATATTATTACTTTATAACTACTACTTTATTTAACACATGCCAACGTTTATTAATCTTTTAACAAATAATAACATTTTCAGTAGTAAAATATATATAAATTTATTTTAGATAAATTTTTATTATAAAAATATGCTCTATTATGTTTGACCCATATTTCACCCATATATGGTAATTTTTGACCCGAAACCGCACGGTTTTACACGCATAAACCGTACATCAACCCATATATATCTTGTGACCATTTTAAATGTTTAAAAATGGCTCTTTTATACCAAAAACATTCTGAAATAATTTGTTAAAACTCAGTTTCAAAACAGTCCATTATTTTTAACCCGAAATTGTCGGTTTTCGGCTTTTTCGCGCGTATAAAGTCATCACCGAAGACCTTGCTTGTTATGGGTTTGTTATATACTTAAAAACATAAGTTTTTAACTTAAAACAAATATTATTTTCTGTCCAAAACCGGACTTGTACATAATTACTTGTTTTAAACCCGAAAACACCGTTTTTAACGCGTTTTTAAACGTAAAACGTTTACGAGATTAAACCCAATCATTAAGACTTTTATTTTCAGTAATATTACTAAATTTTAACTTATATTTTATATGTTTTAAACTTATTATTCCAGATTTTACAAAGATACTTGCCTTGTTAGCTATCAACTTTTATGACATGACCACTAGTGGTCATGTCCCATCTATACTTGAGTACCTTTAATTCTAATTTGCTTTTATCTTTTCTTAAAATCAAATGTGAATAAAAACACCAAAATCTCCAGATCATGATCACCATATACATGGATCATTTCAATCATCTTAAACTTATAAGTGAAGAACAAATCAAGAACAAAAGTGTAAACCATATATACATACATATACATGATTTTATACATACATATATAATCCATATCATATATTTTATCTTATGTTCTTAGTTTTCATTTCAACAAAACATCCTTAGAAATCAAAAGATTTCAGATCATGATCACCATTATTCATGGATCATCTCAATCCTTTATGAAATCAAGAGCAAGATGGGTTTAAGAACATCATTCTTTATATACAATCATGTATTACCCATTTTCATCATTTGATAGACTCCTTTTGGAGATGGGTTTCTTATGATGTTCATAACCTCAAATCAAAGTTTGATCATCTTGCATGCAAGTGAAAATTAACAAAATGTTAAAAGGTCATCAAAACACAAAATCATCACACACACACACACTTACGGCACACACACACTCACACACACGCACATTGTTTAAGAACACATTTTCTTGATTAAAACCTTTGTTGGAACCTTTGATTTCAAGAAAAGCTAGTTTTTGGTGAATAAAACTTGCAACAATCATCCAAAAGTCGTGTTGCATGTGTTAAAAGATGAAATGTTCATACCTAAGATGAACAAGTTTTGAAGATTCAAGAATGATTTCCTTGTAGATTTCTTCTCCTTTGAGTTGGATTTATGCAATGTTTTGCACCAAGTTCATAAGGGATCCTTGAAATCAAGAAATCAAAGCTTGAAACAAACTTTGGATGATCAAAATCAAAGAAAAGAGGGCTGTTCTTGGAGCTTCCAGCCATGAGTTTTAGAGAGAAGGGAGAGAAGAGTGTGTAGGTGATTTCTAGTGAGAGAAAGGGTGGGTTGAGTGTGTGTAAAAGATGGAGTGTTGGGTTGGTTTTATAGAAATGATTAAGTGTGATTAGATTAATCTAATCATGTAATTATGTCATAAAAATGGCTGGTGGATCTCTAAGTGAGATCCCACCCGGTGTAAAGCGGGTGTCGGTTTCTTTAAATTTTTGTAAAATTCTTAAACGTTCGGGTTTTTACGTGAAAATTTTATATAAAATCAAAGTATTAATTTGATACTTTCCAAAGGTTCACAACATTTAATAATAGTGACAAAAAGTCAAGAATTAAAATATACACGGTACAACACAGTATGCAACGGACTGTACGTTACAACAAGGCAATATTTAAAAAGTCTTAATTTTACGCGATCAAGGTAAATAATAATAATTATTATTTTTCAGACTAATAATATTTTCACTTAAGATATTAAATCATAAAAATCATATATTGACCAAATTTATTTAACCAGATTGTCACCAACGTTCGTTAAAAGTTTTGTCGCTACGCGACCCGGTAATTCTCAAAATTACCAATCATAAAATTTATGCACAAAGGGGCTTTGCTAGACCTTAAATGACCTTAATTATCATAAAATTAAGTCTTATGATGCATTTAATTATTTTATCACATTTCATTAACGTACGAATATTAACCTGAAACACGGGATGTCACATGTAAAGTGTAGGCATTGACTTGGGATGTTCCCGGGGGTAATGTAATTTGACTTTATGATGTCATATGTGATGTGATGATGATGTTATGTATGGTTGGTTATGTTTATGTTATGTTCCTTATTACGTATATTATTTCTATGGCTTTACGTGGTATGATTATGAAAGTAAATGGAAAGTATTATGTAACGTAAAGCGGAAGATAATGAAAAGGGAACTTAAAGAATGAAAGAATGCATGCATTAATGAATGAATGATGTAATGAGAAGTCTTGCAAGCAATGTATGGAGGTTCACACCCAATGAAGGGTGTTAGCTCAACTGTGTGCGGGTTAGCTATCCCGGAAGGATGCATGCTGGGGTCTAATCTTTGTGATTGACCATATGTATGGGACCCTTGCGATTGCCCTAGGTACTAGAGTCAGCTTCGTGCACAATGTTCAGGGTATAGCATATGGCATTGGTCAGGAATGAAAGATGAATGATAATGATGAGTGTACTTGCCCCAGGCCCAAGGGTCAGCTTCGTGCACAATGTTCGGGTACAGTACATGTCATCGGAAGTTAATGAATGTACATAAGGTACGGTAAGAAAGATAACGAATGATAAAGATGACGTAAGATGATGAATGAATGAAAGTTAACGATTGACGATGAAGATAATAATAAATTATTATCTATGTGAACGTATGATTTATGATCACATGTGAAAGTAAAGAAAGAATGGTTTTAAACGAAAGAAAAGTATTTTATTTTTATAAAACTAGAACTCACTCAGCAATGTTGACTTTTATGTGTTTCCAGTTGGCAAGTAATGTTGCTGAGGATGGCACGGGGCAGCTACTTGGCATTTTTGGATGGCATCCGTTGTTTAAATTATAAGGTTTTTTTGTGATGTAATGCAACGAGTAATATTTTGTAATATATCAACGATGTATTATTTTGCAAAAGCATATATATATAAATGAAATGTTTGTTTAAAAGAATTCCGCTGCAATATTTTAGTAAAGTTAATGTATGTTTTATGCTTTGTGTGCAATGATTGACTAGCTGTAAGCGTTCCAGGAACGGGGCCTTACAAGTTGGTATCAGAGTCAAAGTTTAAGTGAATTGGGTAAATATTTTCAAAAGAAACCTAAACTTAAACTGAGAATGGGACAAGGGGAAGGGATGCCAGTCCGAGTAGCTGCGTGCAATCAGGTATTTTCTTAATGTTAACCGGTATTATGTGCGCATGTTATGTGGTTTATGTGCTTCTTAGTAGATTTAGATACTGATGTAGTCAGGATAGGAAATGCTTGGGGTATGAAGAGTAAAGTAAGTGGCTAATCATAACTGGCCACTGTAATTAGGGACTTACTATACTTGACATAAACTGAGCTATTATCTTGAATGACCGTGTTAGTGTTTGAATCTTATAGCATGTTAAAGGATGGCTAATGGTAGATCTTCAAAGGCTTCTAGAGGTGGAGGTTGTGGTGGACGTGGTGCTGGACCATGGGTCGCAAGAGGAAGGCCTCGAGCTGAAGAGGTGGCTCATGAAGAGCTCGGGACCCCTCATCCGGGGGGCGGTGACGAGAGTGCTAACTTAAGGGCCTCGGTGAAGGAGGCTGTTGTAGAGGAGGTTCATCAGGTCATGCAGACGACCTTACCGTCTGTGGTGACTGAAGTGATAAAGGCTATGAGAGAAGGAAAAGGAAAGAGAGGAATAGGTCCTCGGGAGGGAAAGAGCAACCGGGACTGAGACGATTGTCTAAACTGATGAGGAAGAAGAAGAAGAGCCTGTGCCGGAGGCAGCACGAGGCTGTAACTATTGGGCATTTCAAAGATGTAAGCCCCTGACTTTCGATGGCAACGGCACTGCTGCTGCTGCTTACCGGTGGGTGAGAGAGATGGAAGTTGTACTTGATAAGCGAGTGCCGGGAGGATCAGAAGGTGAAGTTTGCCACTCATTCATTTATGGACACGGCTCTGTGCTGGTGGATAATATCCAAGCTGAGGGTAGTAGGGCAATTGGAAGAATGAGGTAGCCAGAGTTGAAGAAGCTGGTGATCGAGGAGTTCGTCCTCATAGGGAGCTCGACAAGGTTGAGAGGGAGTTCCTGTAGCTGGAGGCGGGAACCATGATGCATCAGCAATACACCACCAAGTTTAACGAGATGGCACGACTGGTGCTGGATCAGGTGACGCCTCTGTCACGAAAGATCAAGAGGTATATCCAGGGCTTGCCGGCGGATATCCGTAGGCACATGATCGCCGCCTGGCCGAGTACGTTCAGGTCGGTGGTCGATCTGGCGGGAAGGCTGTACGACGAGAGGGAAGTGGTGGTGGTGAGGTGAGCAAGAAAGGCGGTGGTGACCGAAACTGGAATGGGAAGAGGTTTGGTCGGGGTGGTGCCCCGGCAAACAAAAAATGCACGGGTGGATGACCGGCGTGTGGTCACATCCGGTGCGGGGTCGAAGAGGTGTGGCAAGTGTGGGAAGGAGTACATCGGGGAGTGTAGGTGGGGATTGAATGTGTGCTTCAAGTGTGGAAAGCCTGGCCACATGGCAAGAGAGTGCAAGGTGGCAAGGTGTTTTAACTGTGGTGGAGAGGCCACATGAGTCGAGAATGCAAGAAGCCAAGGCTGAGAGTTCCGGGGCAGGGAAGAAGACCGGACAAAGGGGCAGAGGGAGAGCACCAGGGCATTCACGATGACTCAGGAGGAGGCTAGGACGGACCCCGATGTCGTGTCAGGTACGTTTCTAGTAAACCAAACTCTTGCTTGTTCTGTGTTATTTGATTCAGTGCTAGTAAGACTTTTATTTTTGCTACTTTTTGTGCTAAGTTGCCTGTTAGTAGTAGAGGTGTTGATGACCCTTTGATGTAGAAACTGCCATAGGTAAGTCTACCAGGATTGTTGACCTGATAGAAGGTTGCGATATAGAATTAGAGGGTAATAAATTTCCTGCTAGACTGTTCGTGATGACCTTAGGCGGATTTGACGTAGTCCTAGGAATGGATTGGTTGGTGGACTACGAGGCGAATATCATTTGTCGTAAGAAGATGATTCGACTGACAGCGCCCGACGGGAGTTTGGTGACGATCTACGGTGATCGAGTTACGACTATCCCGAAGGTGATTTTGATGGCGGTGGCGGGAAAGTGCATGAGGCGTGGATGTAGTGCCTACTTGGCCTACGTGAAGGATGTAGATACGCCAACACCACAACTGTCGGATGTACTGGTATGTGTGAGTTCCCAGATGTGTTTCCTAAAGATTTACCAGGTGTGCCACGGACCGTGAGATTGAGTTCCAGATTGACTTGATACCCGGTGCTCAACCTGTTGCTAAGGCACTGTATTGGTTGGCTCCGACCGAGATGAAGGAATTGATAGAGCAACTACAGGAGTTGCTTGATAAGGGGTTCATTAGACCGAGTATCCTCCTTGGGGTGCTCCGGTCTTATTTATGAAGAAGAAGGATGGTAGTATGAGGATGTGCATAGACTAGCACAAACTGAACAAGTTGACGGTGAAGAATCGGTATCCATTGCCGAGGATTGATGACTTGTTGATCAGCTCCAAGGTGCCAGTTGGTTCTCGAGGATAGATCTTCAATCTGGCTACCATCAGCTGAAGGTGAAGGAGCAAGATATTCCTAAAACAGCTTTTTGCACGCGTTATGGACACTACGAGTTTCTCGTTATGTCCTTTGGTTTGACCAACGCGCCGGCTGTTTTATGGACTTGATGAATCGAGTGTGTCGCCGATGTTGGATAAATCAGTGATTGTGTTTATTGATGTTATCCTTATTTATTCAAAGAATGAGGCGGAGCATGCCGGTCACATTCGGGAAGTGTTAGAGACTTGGAAAAGAGAAGATGTATGCCAAGTTCTCCAAGTGCGCGTTCTGTTGCGCGAAGTTCAGTTTTTGGGTCATGTGGTGAATCTGAAGGGATCATGGTGGACCCAACAAAGGTGGAAGCGGTGATGAAATGGAAGTCTCCAAAGACGCCTCTGAGGTTCGTAGTTTCTTGGGATTGGCGGGTTATTATAGGAGATTCATTCAAGACTTCTCTAAGATAGCTTCCCCATTGACTAAGTTGACCTGCAAGGATGTGAAATTTGTATGGGGTCACTCAAGAGAGTGCTTTTGAGGAGTTAAAGGCAAGATTGACTCAAGCTCTAGTTTTATCATTACCCAAAGGAAGCGAGGACTTAGTGGTCTATTCGGATGCTTCTTACTCGGGTTGGGTTGTGTGTTGATACAAGGAAAGGTGTATAGCTTATGCATCTCGACAGTTGAAAGTTCATGAGGTTAATACCCTACTCATGACTTGGAGATAGCACTAGTGGTCTTGCACTAAAGATTGGAGGCTATACCTATACGAACGAAGTGCACAATCTCACGAATCACAAGAGCTTGTAGTACTTCTTCGTAGCAAAAGGATCTGAACATGAGGCAGAGGCGATGGTTGGAGCTCATAAAGGATTATGATTGCGAGATCCATTACTATCCGGGCAGGCCAACGTAGTAGAGGATGCCTTAGCCGAAAGGAGAGACCCTAGCCGATTCGGGTGAAGGCTTATCAGTTGATTATGACCTCTGATGTGATGAAGCAGGTCAAGGAGTTTCAAGATGAGGCATTGAAAGAAGAGTCTTAACTCCGAAAGGATGAGAGGTATGGTTGCGGAGTTGGGTGAAAAACACTCTTGTGTTAGAACCCTGATTCGGACGGATGTGGATCCCTCGTTACGGGGATTTACGTGGGAGGATTATGGATGAAGCTCATAAGACTCGATACACTCTCATTTCCCGGTGCTACGAAGATGTATCAAGATATGAAGAAAGATATGGTGGCTGGGTATGAAGCGCTATGTAGCGGAGTATGTGAGTAAGTGTCTTACTTGCTTGCAAGTGAAGGCCGAGCATCAAAAGCCGTATAGGAAGATTCACACCGTTGGATATACCAGAGTAGAAGTGGGAGCATATCACCATGGACTTTATCACAAAGTTACCGCGTACCGTGAGAGGGTATGATGCCATATGGGTGATAGTTGATCGTTTAACAAAGAGTGCCCACTTTCTACCGATCCGCGAGACGTACTCCTCTGAAAGATTAGCGAATCTATTCATCAAAGTGATTGTAACTCGTCATGGTGTGCCGGTGTCTATTGTTTCCGATCGTGACACCTGGTTTACATCTAAATTTTGGAAGAAATCCATGATGCTATGGGGACGAGGTTACACATAGTACGGCTTATCATCCTCAAACGGATGGTCAGTCGGAAAGGACTATTCAGACGCTAGAAGATAGCTTGGGCTTGCGTCATTGACTTTTGAGGAAGTTGGGATGACCACTTACCGTAGCTGAGTTCTCATATAATAACAGTTATCATGCCAGTATTGGTATGCCCCCTTATAAGATGCTATACGGTAGGAGATGTAGAACACCCGTTTGTTGGGGTGATATTGGTCAAAGGAGTTGGGCAGTATTGAGGTGATTGAGGCTACGACTGAGAAGCTCGAAAAGATCAAAGCCTTTATGAAGGCAGCCAAAGATAGGCAAAGTCATATGCCGACAGAGGGACGTAGGCCAATTGAGTTCCAGGTGGTGATAGAGTTATGTTGAAGGTCTCACCTTGGAAAGGTATCATTCGATTCAGGAAGTGGGGCAAGTTAAGCCCGAGTACATAGGGCCATTCCGAATCATTCCTCGAGTAGGAGAGGTGGCCTATAGGTTAGAGTTACCCAAGAGTTAAGTGGAATTCACCCGACATTCCATGTATCATCTGCGGAAGTGTTTAGCTAACGAAGATATGGTTATACCACTGGAAGATATTGAAGTTGATAAAAGGCTAATTATGTGGAGCAACCAGTGGCAATCATTGTCATAAGGAGAAAAGGTTAAGGAATAAAGTGGTTCCATTTGTGCGTGTACAGTGGAAGCACAGGAAGAGATCCGAGTCTTCGTGGGAGACTGAAGAAGAGATGAGGCAGTATTACCCATATCTGTTTGAGGAATAATAGGTTCGGGGATGAAACCTATATAAGGGGGTGGACTTGTAACACCTGGGAATTTTTAAAGACGAGAAAGAAGGAATAAATGTGAATCAAGAAAGAAAAACACAATTTAACCCAAGTGAGGGGCTAAATGTGTCAAAAGGACAAAAAAGTATAAAAAAGTTGGTACAAAGTGGGCATGGCCGCCCACACTATCTGCACACCACTTTTCATTTGGATTTTCTAGAGAGAGAAAGAGCAGAGTTCGAATTTTGAAGAAGGAAGAACAAGAAACCAAATCAAGGTAAGAATTCTCGGTTTTGAGTGTGTGCTGTTGGTTTTTAGCCTCGGTTGTATGCTTATGTGTGTATGTTGTGTTCGAGTGTGTTTTTGGGTGGATTCTAGGTGGTTGAACTCATTTGCAAACGGGTTAAAGAAGTCATACTCGAAGGTTGTCAAAGGTGAGTTCTAGAACCCCCTTTTACATGTTTTAACTTATTTTAGGGCTGGAAATGCATGTATGTATGTTTTATGAAAATGGGTTTTGTACCCGTATGTATGTGTATGTGTGAATGTGGGTGGGTTATGATTTGGGGTGTTATGATGTTATGATTGAGTTATGTTCATGTTATGATGCTTAGAATGCTAGAACTAAGTTAGAAATGATGAATGATGAATTGGGACTTTTGATTATGTTATTAGTATGTGTTGGTTACCCATGTGCCTGGATTGGCCCATGCGCCTAAACCCATGCCTCGAATAGTATCCATGCGCCTAGAATAGGCTGAATCTGACTAAGTGTTCCATGCGCCAAAAACTGCCCATGCGCCTAGGCACTCATGCGCATGCATAGTGCCCATGCGCTAGAAATTTGCCCAGGAGACTAAGTGTTGGGTCATGCTCCCAAATAGTGCCCATGCGCCTAAAAGTTCCCCATGCGCCTAAGTGTTCCAATGCGCCTGAGAGGTCATGCGCCTGCATAGTGCTCATGCGCCTATGCCTTAGAATATTTTTTGAAATTTTGGGGAAAATGTAAAGTGTAGGCATTGACTTGGGATGTTCCCGGGGGTAATGTAAGTTGACTTTATGATGTCATATGTGATGTGATGATGATGTTATGTATGGTATGGTTATGTTTATGTTATGTTCCTTATTAGTATATATTTATGGGCTTTACGTGGTATGATTATGAAAGTAAATGGAAAGTATTATGTACGTAAAGCGGAAGATAATGAAAAAGGGAACGTAAAGAATGAAGAATGCATGCATTAATGAATGATGAATGTAATGAAAAGTCTTGCAACAATGTATGGAGGTTCACACCCAATGAAGGGTGTTAGCTCAACTGTGTGCGGGTTAGCTACCCCGAAGGATGCACACTGAGGTTCTCTTGTGATTGACCATATGTATGGGACCCTTGCCGCTTGCCCTAGGTACTGGAGTCAGCTTCGTGCACAATGTTCGAGGTCTATGATAGACCTCAGGCCCAGTAACCAGCTTCGTGCACAATGTTCGGGGTATAGCACATGGCATTGGTCCGGATGAAAGATGAATGATAATGATGAGTGTACTTGCCCCAGGCCCAAGGGTCAGCTTCGTGCACAATGTCGGGGTACTGTACATGTCATCGGAAGTTAATGAATGTACTTAAGTACGGTAAGAAAGATAACGACCAGATAAAGATGACGTACGATGATGAATGAAGGAAATTTAATGATTGACGATGAAGATAATAATAAATTATTATCTATGTGTACGTATGATGCATGATCACATGTGAAATTAAGAAAGAATGGTTTTAAACGAAAGAAAGTATTTTATTTTATAAACTAGAACTCACTCAGCAACGCTGACTTTTATGTGTTTCCAGTTAGCAGGTAATGTTGCTGAGGATGGCACGGGGCAGCTACTTGGCATTTTTGGATGGCAT
>JACCIY010000074.1:0-45687 GCA_025506505.1 Flaveria sonorensis | reverse complement strand
GATCTACGGATGTACACTCCAGTTATGTTTTCCGAGAAAATATCTACGGATTTAATTCATCCGCAGTTGTTCTAACACTTGGTCAATTTTCCAAAATTGACAGGTTATGTTGTTGCACATGTCACACATATATCTAAAATATATTATTACATAGAGATATATGAAGTGCAAAAATAAATGTTATTAATTCATAAACACAATTATAATCAAAGATATTATATTATATCATCAAGTACAATAATTAAATTATGATTACAAGAGTGATCTTATCATCTAACCTATACATGAGTTCTATCCCTAACAGTACTCCCCCTTAGGTTTAGACTCTAGTAATCATTGGTTTAGCACTTTAACCTCATTCACTCTCGACAAAATCTTTGCTTTGAAGTAATCAGCAGTCACTTGTTGATCTTTATATACTTAATCTTGTTCTGCCTTCGGATCCTCTTCAAAGTTTTGTATTTCAAGCCCAGGACATCCTCTTTAGTAGTGAGTGTTGCAACAACACTATTGTTTGACACCACCTCCAATTCATCCTATTCTGAAATCCTCAACTCTGCTATTGGTTTTATTTCAGTCCCAATGAGCTGACCAGCTTCATACTTTCTCCTCTTATGAGCCTTGGCATGCAATTTATCTATGACTTGGATAATATGTACATATAAGCACAGTCATTCTGAGATTGTTGATCTTGCAGCCTTGGAAAAATTTGTCGCACAGATAGGAGGTATAGCTTGGGTGCAGCAACTTTATTTCTATTGGGTCAAAAATCCTTATATTGGCTGCTTTCTTTTGAGGATCATTCCTCAGCAGAACCAATTCTTTATTCTTCTCAACATATCCTCATTCAGTAATAGGGAATGTAAATTGATTGCCTTCTATTGTTTGATGGATGCACTAGCTTTGTCTTCAGCACCTAGTCTCTTCAAAAATTCTTCATCAATCACTTGAGATTTGGATTGAGACTTCCTTAGTTTTCTCCTCATGTGCTCTGCATCCACCAATCTTGCCTCCTTGAGAACATCTCTCTTGAACTTGTGACTTAGTTTGGTCACAAGTCCGGAGAAGTCTCTTCCTCTTGGACTTATGGGATAATTAACGATGGGAATGTTTGTAGTGCATGAAGGTCTTCATCTGGCAGTGCAAGAAGGTATTCTACTCATGGAAAGTATTGCACCATGCCAGATGCCCTCTTAATAAGCGTGCAATCCCATTCCTCATCATATTTCCAAGCAGTTATTCGATGGTCCTCTGCTTCTTCAGGTCTTGTGATTAGATCAAGAATTGTATTAGTGTACATTTTGCTCAGTGATCTCTCTCACAGCAGTGCTTAGAGGCCAGATCTTATGTGGGACTAAATCCTTTGGCTCTCTGATCAATTTTTCTTTTCCTTTTCTTTGCCTTTTTCTTGCTCATCAGTTTTTGCTTCTTTAATTCCTTATCAATTTTATCTGTTGATGATCTTTTCCTCTTCCGGACATGATATCAAAAGGTTCTTGTGTTGTATCTTTTGTGACCTTTTTCTTGGTCTGTTCTGATTTCTTCCGCAGATGATCTACGGAAGTTATGTTCTTATCTCCTGATCCTCTTTTTGCTGATTTTTCTTTATTTAATTTATTGAATGCATGTATGCCTTCATTTAATTGCTCAATTCTCGTGTGGATTGTCTTTAGCAGATTTCTTTGTTTTGGTGGATAGGGTAGTTTAAGTTCATTTAGTACCTTTGGAATTGAGTATTCTTTTAACACAGTTTTAATCGTTACCCAACCCAGCATTATTAGTCTCATCCTCTTCATCTAAGTCATCACAGTTGTCATAATCAAATTCTGACAATTCTGATTCTGATTTAGATGAATTAGATTCAGATGACTCATACAAATCATGTTTATCTTATGTCTCATGTTTGTTACTGGATACAAAGTGATTAGTTAAACTGTTGGTCATTGAATCAGGTAAAGGAATGTAATTGTTGTTAACTGGTGGTGCAACTGCATGAAATCCCGATCCTGATTGTTCTTAGACTCAATATGAGAGTTTAACAATTTCTCATATTGTTCTGATGACAATTGAAATTTCTATAGTTTCACCTCAGTAGATGCATGCTCTAACATAGATTTGGTTAAAGATGTAGTCAGATGCTCAACTTGTGCTTTTAGATTGTAATTTTCAGACACAAGTTTATCTAAATCCTTTTCTAAAGAATTAATTTTAACTTGATAAAGTTTGTGTTCTCTTACATGAGATTCATTTAGAAGTAAGGTTTCTTTTACTTTATCAGCCAATTGTTGAGCATGAGATCTATATCTTTCTACTTCATCTATGCAAGCGGGAGAGCACACCTTTGTCTTACCTCAGTGGCCATTGGAGGCACTTGTTTTCCATGTTGGCCATTAAAGCTTGATCAGCAAGCACTTCCTTCTCATACATGCTCCAATCACAAGTACCATCCTGCAAAATAATCAAACCAGTTTCTTTAGTGTTAGAGGTACCTGTTGTATTGTTTGGTGGGGATGCATTGGTTTGTTGTGGGTGTGTGAAACTCCTTTGACTGGGCTGTCTTGAGTCAGTTGTTTGCTGTTGGTTGTTATTGCACTCCCTTGAAAGTGTCCAAACAAATTGCATTTAAAGCATCTTACTTTGGGACTTATCTACCCTAAGTTTTGTTGTTCTGCTTCCAACAGATAGTCCTTTGTTTCTTTTCATATACATCTTGGCTCTATAGGCAATCATTGCCATTTGCCATTGCAAATCCATCTCTTCTACTTCATCAGGATGAAGTTCTTCTAGATCTTGCTGACAAAAATGAGCAGGAGTCAAGGTGCTTCCTAGATATGCCTGAAAACTTGAACTGAAAGCTGCAAAGGCGGCTTTCTGTTCTTCAGATTCTAGAACCACCGTAATTGGTTCCGCTTGATTGATGATCTTCTTGCTTTTGGATTCTTCAGCCTTGCCTTTTTCCTTTTTGTTTTGCTTGCTTTGAGATCTTGATTTTGAAGGCTTTGCTGTATAGAAACTTGTTTCTTCTTCCGGTTCACTTTCATCACTTGAGTTGCCTTCACCTTCATTGCAGATGAATGCACTCCCAGTATTCTTCAGCTCTTTGAATTCCGAGCATAAGAGCCATGTTTTATTTCATGGTTTGAACCTGTGAGGAATATAGTACAGGACCATTTATGTACATCTTGGATTCTTAAAGGACTGTTAGTAGTGTATGTTGGTGTATTAATAGTTCCTTAATCATTCTCAGAGTTAGTTACACAACTTTGACTTTATCGAGTCAAGCTTCTAGTTCTTCTTGTTCATCTTTGTATCAGATTTCATAATCGAATAAGATTGGTTTCATGTGTTGATTTCTTTGAATATTGAGTTGATTGTTCATTATCTTTAGTGTGGAATTTTGGTCTATTTTTCTACAGAACCTACATGTGAAACACCCGCCACATACTAAACAACCATCGACATATTTGGGGGGGGGGGGGGGAGTTGTGCTGGGTCTTTTGTTTGCGACGAATATGAGTAAAAAGGTATTCTAACTTATGTCTGGTGTATTTTTTTAGCACATATAACGGTTTATTGTTTATGACGAATATGAGTAAAATGGTATTCTAACTTATGTCTGGTGTATTTTTTTAGCACATATAACGGTTTACAAAACAAGTGGAAACCAAAGTCTTAATTTTTTGGAAATGGTTCATATAAAAAGACTCTTAAAACAAAAAAAAAATAAGAAGTAATCTCAACCATCAATCTCTTTAATCAATGGTTGAGATTTAAAATGGTATTTTAAACATAATCGCTTTTGATGACTTTTTTCAAGTCCATTTATTTAACATTCATAACTCTTATATACGACATCATTTTTTTTATAAAATTTCACCATACAAACAAGCGTTTTTTATCTTTAAAACAAGTACAGAATCATTATATAAAAAGATAATATTTTTTTACGTTTTTAAGCTCGTATGATTTTTGCGCTTAAATGTGTCTTTACTGCAGTTAATTGCATCTTTTTGTTAGTTATTTTGTTTTTGTAAAATTGTAAATTCTATATATATATATATATATATATATATATATATATATATATACATACATTGTTTTGTATTTCTAATATGTGAAACAAAATAATAATTAACAGTTATTTTAATCTAATATATTATAAACAATAACAAAATAACATAAAAATGATATAAACCATAAAACACAATCATTATGTTTTTTAATTATAATTGTGTTATATTAAACACTATGAGTTTTAAAAATACATTGATGAAATAATACGATTGTATACTTCTAGTTGTGAAACACAATGATATATAATAACAAATTTATATATCTATAAAAACAATGATAAAAATAACACATTATGTTATCTTGCATACTAAGTTTTGAAAAATACATTAGTGAAATAACATCACTGTGTATTTTTAATTGTAAAACATAACGATATATAAAAAGTTTATATAATCTATAAAATATAATGACAAAAATAACATATTTTATTATTTTGAACACTGTGAGTTTTTAAAAAATACATTGGTGAAATAATATCATTGCCTATTTTCACTTGTAAAACACATTGATAGATAACAAGTTTATATAATCTATAAAAATAATAACAAAATAACACAAAATAATGTAACACATAAAACACAATGATGGAACATAAAATAAATGATGAAAAATATATGACACGATTAACTGATATTTGACTCAATAACGAATTAAACACAACGAGTTAAGGTATTTAACACAATAACCAAAATGTTGTCTCATTTAAAACAATAAAAGGACGTGCCAAGCCTATAGTTTTTCTTAAATTTTTTAGATTAAATACACTTTTTACTATAATCCTACCAATTTTAAAAACATAAGTGCAAAATGTGTACACCAAATTGACGATTCGTGTACTTTACTCTTAATCAAGTATAGTTATTATTTTATGGGTAAGCACCATCAGCCGAACATATCTCCTTCCAATCTCTATATACTTTACTAGGCTAAAGACCCGTATAACACACGGGTTAATCCAAAAATATTGTTGTTGTTTAAAAAGGTTCGTAAGTTATAATTTGTTGATAATACTTTGTATATAGACTTTTATAAAAATATTATTAGCAGATGGATTTAGATGTATTAATTCAATTAAACAACAAACTAACTAAAGATCTAAATTGATATACAATGCTTGCTAGTACATAAACAGGTTGCAAGTTACAGTACGCATCAAACAATCTTCGCAGGTACATAATAAGTTTGAACTTATAGGTATATATGTTATGATTTTTTTCAACTTGCAGGTAGAATATCAAACAACAGATAAAAGTAGCAATGAAAATTGTATATCATTAAACAATTACAATACAACTCAGATAAAATAAGCATCTAAAACAACAGTTTGCATATAATTAAACCATCTAAAGTAATATATAGCAAAAGGAACGATAACTTGACAATTGCACATACTAAACAATTACAATACTACTCAGATAAGTAAGCATCTAAAACAACCTGTTGTATATGAGTAAGTGGAAAGTCAAAGAAGGTGCTTCATTGATGTTCATAGTAAGGTAAAACGATACAAACACAACAAAAAATCAAATAATTTAAACTAAATGTTACATCATAGTATACAGATACAAACAATGAATTAAAAAGAGTATAAAATTTAACTCTTTAGTTAATCTGCATAACATTTCATACATACCTCATCAAAAGGTTGTGGGAATTGTATATATAGTTTTAGTTAATGTTATATATATATATATATATATATATATATATATATATATATATATATATATATATATATATATATTATATATATATATATATATATATATATATATATATATATATATGAACTAATTTCATGCATAATTAAGATTGACCAGCATATAGTCAACCTGTAGGTATATGATCAACAGATGGGTTAATTAAAATAATGAAAATATTGTTAGCAGATGGATTTAGATACAAAATTATTATAAACAACAATGTAATGATTCAATTAATTAAATATTTAAATTGATATACAATGCTTGCTGGTACATAAACAAGTTGCAGGTTATAGTATGCATCAAACAATCTTTACAGGTATATAATAAGTTTAAACTTGCAGGTATATATATTATGATTTTTTCAACTTGCAGATAGAATATCAAATAACAGACAAACTAACAATGAAAGTTGTATATCATTAAACAATTACAGTACAACTTAGATAAAGTAACCATCTAAAACAATAGTTTGCTCATATGATTGAACCATCTTAAGTAATATATAGCTAAAGGCACGATAACTTGAAACTTTCACATAACTAAACAATTACAATACAACCCAGATAAAGTAAGCATCTAAAACACCCTATTGTGTATGACTACGTGGAAAGTCAAAGAATGTGCTTCATTGATGTTCATGGTAAGGTAAAATGATACAAACACAACCAAAAACCGTAATAATTTAAACTAAATGTTACATCATAGTAATGTAAAACGATACAAATACAACAAAAACCCACAATAATTTAAAGTAAATGTTAGGAAACATATAAGATAATGTTTTAACCCTAAGCAGAGTAAACAAATGACACTAATCATTCAATTCTTTTAAAGCTTAATATCACATAATTAAATATTAAATGATGAACAAAACAACATCTTATAATCGTTTCAAGATATAGAGTTTCAAAATGTGTAGAATAGATTATCTAGAAAGCTAAAA
This sequence comes from Flaveria sonorensis, assembly GCA_025506505.1. Classification (NCBI taxonomy): domain Eukaryota; kingdom Viridiplantae; phylum Streptophyta; class Magnoliopsida; order Asterales; family Asteraceae; genus Flaveria; species Flaveria sonorensis. The sequence continues at coordinate 38,964 of JACCIY010000074.1, read as the reverse complement.
TAGAGTTTCAAAACAAATTCACAATCATTTGCCCAGCTACAATGCATCAAAACAATTTGCACATATCAAAAGAATCCCAATCAAACATAATAATAAAATGGCAATATAATAAAAATAAATAAAGAAGTTTAAAATTCAGAAGCATGTAATGCCTCTTCAAAGATGTATTGTCGAATCAGATCACCTTCAAATCAAAAAAATTAAAGAAAAATAATATCAATCCAAAAACACAATCGCAGATGATGAAAGCTCAATATAACAAAAAATAAATACGTTTTCTTGAAAAAAACTTGAAGAAACTGAAGCCAAAATGATAATGTTGATGAAGCCTGTCGAATGTGCTATCATCAAAGTTTATAAAGACAAATTGTGAGTGTTCCAAACAGATACCAATTTTTAAAGATTTTTAAGAATGATTTTTTAAACAAATTGAAATTATTTTTAAGAAACAGTTAAAAAACAATTTCATCAATGAAAGTTTAAAAAGATATTATTGTTTTTTACTTGAAATATTTACATATTTAATTTAATCATATTTTATATGAAAATATTGTTTTATATTTTCTAAAATTGTATACAAACTATTTGATATTTTATTTATTCAATTTGTGTGTTATAAAATCGGATATGATTTCATTTCCAAAGAAAGATACCCATGAATTCCTTCGAATTGAAGAGGTTCGATGAAGAAATCCTATAATTTTTGTCACGATTCGAATATAAACCGAGTATTTTATGGATTTGAAAGTGATATCAGTTTTTGTAGATGAATTATTTGAAGAAAGAAGAATAATCGGGTTTGATTTCATTTCTCAAAAAAGATGCACTCTAATTTAGGGTTAAATTTTTAAAATTTCTCCCAATGTCTCTAAATGAATCTAGACTAACATTGAGAACAGATACATATTTAGACGGGAATTAAAAAAATAGTCTTAAAATAATGCCACGTGACACTAAAGTTATTGTTTTATTAATAAGTATAGATTGTATATCATTTTCTAATATCTTTTTCTTTCTTAAATTCTCAACCAACTCTTCAAGCCCATGGTACCAAGAGTCGGTTTTCGTTTTCAATTAGCAGCTATCAACGATCGACATCTGAGACCACCATAATATTGAATAATAAATTAGACGATCAACAGTCTGACGTTATTGTGTAAACAAACTAAGAAAGATCAAGGACACTATCAGTGATACTCTGGAACACATCTTTCAGCAAAAGCATGACACAAAAAAAAAAAGAAAAAATATAATAATCACAATATAATTTACATATTTTGTTAAAAGTTTAGCAAACTAAAATCCTATTATATACTAACTCAATTACAAAGGTCGGCGGAGGCATCCTTAATTTGTTTACGATTTAAGACAAATGATAAAAAATTCTTTTAAGGACTTCAACACAATTGCAGTTTTGCTATAGTTTTCATTTAAATTCTGTAGTGAAACTCAATTACGCGGGTTCAAACCCCGCCCACTGCATTATTTTTATTTTTGGTATTTTAGCCTATTCTTTTTTACTACTTGGAATATAGTTTTCATTTAAATTCTTTTTCTATTTTTGGTATTTTAGCCTATTCTTTTTTACTGCTTAGAATATAGTTTTCATTTAAATTCTTTTTCTCTTTTTCTTTTCTAATATATTCCATTTAAATTACTCTTTTAGGATAGGTCACACGCATGTAATGAAATTCACATACACATTGCATTGTGGCATTAACTATGTTAATATCATCGTATGGCTCAATCACAACACGCGGGTATTTCGTTAAATTATTTTTGTTCTAATTATTACGTAACGTGCGATGTATAATATTACTTTTAATATGTTTCTTTTATTTACTTAAGCGCACTAATGACCATGTTGCAACGCGTGTAACGAAGTTCGCAAACATAACGATTGCGCGGTCACGCCACAACGCGCGGCAACATTGCTTGTTATTATACAAAAGCCATTTTCCTGTTTTTATAAATGTGGGTAGTTTATTTGTTCACGTTCTTGAACAGTCACTTATATTATATAAACACAAAACAAAGGCAACATGACATCGATTATAAGATCCAAAACCATGGATTCTAAACCTGTTTGTCCAAGTTGCAACCATTAAAAACAAATTTATTGTTGTAAAAGACAAGTCATGGAAATTAAACAATTTGGAGTTAACAAAAACAAAATCAAAGATTCTCACATTTGTTAATTTGTGTGATTTCTCATTTCTTAATCCAAACAATTATCTGGATTTAAAAACACCATCCAATAAAAAAATACCCAATTATTTGTTTTATATTTGCCAACTCGAGCCCTTCAAATAATTTCAAAATAAGGTTTTTTAATTGTATACAAGAACCTTTAGCATAAAACTAATCTTATGTAGGATCATAAATGAGTTATGTCGAGCTGAGTTTGAGCTTGGCTTGTTTAACGTAAAAGAGCACGAATTCGTGTTAAACTCGTTAAAAGTTGTATTTCTAAATATCGAGCACGACTGATGAGTAGTTTTTTAAGCTCACGTTAGGCTCGGAGTTAACTCTTTATGATTATGATTTTTATGTATAACTATTAAATGATATTATATAAATAAAGCTTGCTTACAATTGTGACCCTAATTTAGCTTGATATGTGACGCTCTGGCTCGAGCTCGTTTATTTCATGAGCTCCAACATATCTTAAACATAATTAAGGCTCTAATATAAGCTCCGAGTTTGGGCTCAAGCTCGTTCAAGTTAGACTTGATTCAAGATTTTATATAGCTGCTCTCGAGTAGCTCACGAGTGGTTAGGTTTGTTTACACCCCTAATCTTAAGTCATTATAGAAACCAAATAATATACTAGTATATAGTGTTTGACATATATAACGAGAGTTAGAAAGTAAGTATGGTAAGTAGTTACGTAACCGTCTTATGTTTTATCAAAATTGAAGCAATATTTATGCATATTTATACAGTTTTTATTATTTTCTATTTAAATTTGGTTCCGTATCGGACTATCACACACATTATGTATATTATATCATATTTTTGTCCTTAGTGGTGCATCTGGGTTTGATTAAAACGAATAAAGCAAAAAAAAAAAAAAAGTAAATACAACAGCATATACAATAATAAAAGTTACAAATAAGAACACATGATTCTTGTTTGATGTTTAAACAAAGTGCTTTTAGTGGATAAAAAGGCCAAAGTTTAGGAACTAAAATTTGAATCGCCTCTATAGGAGAAGGGGACAGTTGATATTATTATAGAATTATAGTTTTGTAAGCTTATAGTAAAGTAGGGACAAACACCTATACATACTCAATTATTGTCTCAGAAAAGACATTAAAGTTTGTCAACATCTTTCTAATCTTTTACATCTTCTACATAGAACATCAACACTTTCTTTAGTAATACTTCCAAGATATTATTTTCTTTTTAGAACTTGTGAAACACTTGAGATTAGAGTTTATAGGTTTTATGTATTTTAAGAAAGTATGCGGTCTTGTTCATGGTTGGTCTTTTAAGCCTAACAAAAATACGTACACGAAACTAATTATTTATACGAGACGCTTATTCACATGTAGGCAAGATTTGTTTTAACTCAAAATGTTTTATTCTTTGTTGGATTATCACAACTCTAAAGTTGTATATTAAACGAAACACAAATTTCTGTAAAAAGATGCCACATAAATAAGAAACCTAGATGTCTATATACCAAAACATTTAAGTTTTGATATAATATTATCTTTAAAAAATATAAAAATAAAAGGATCAACCTAGTTAGCTAAACATGTTGTGGACTCGACTCACACTCACCCAAACTCGTTTAAACAAAATTAAAGCCACAATACCAACTCGTTTAGATTAAACTTGTAGAAATTTAACTTTGTCTGGGATTTTTACATATATCTAATTAAGTACCGATTGTATGTACGAACTAATAAATATTTGTTAAAAGAAAATAATATAAAACATTGAATAGTGTTATGGTTAAAAACATTATTATGTAGTTTTTTTTAATACTAAATTACTCAAATTTTAATCACTCATGGCAATCTAAGAAGGACTGAAAATGACTTTAGGACCATCAAATTTAAACAGGAATTATACATATGTTTAAATATCGATAATACATTAATACCAGCATTTAGTTTTATGTTGTAACAAGTACAACACTTGTATAAATATGTTTAATTTGAAACATTTTTCAAACACAAAAATAATTACAAAATAATTGACTCGGATAAGGTATCAATAATTTCTTTTGTATCCAACCAAAACAATATAATCTTTTTTTTTTGTAATTATTGAACTTTCTTTACCCCCACAAGTGTTCCTCATTTTTTTTAGTTTGGAGATTTCCTAATAATAATAAAAACTAATAAAAAATAACAATAACAATAATACGAATAATATTTATAAATGAGTAAATGCCGACAAAAAATATTATGGTTGTATGTTGTATATATAATCCATGAGTTTGATGGTTTAACCTTTAAATCCTAAAGATATGATTATAAGCGGCTAGTAACCTTAGATTTTAAATGATTAGTAAAAATGAGTAAATAGATGAACAAATGAGAATAAATTGAAGTTTAACATATGACACAAAAGATAAATAAAAATTAATGATCGCTTAATAGAACTACAAAAATATGCTACATTAATCACACCCCACCATCACCAACCAAAACAATAATAATTAATAAACAACGAAACCACCACCGGAGACGTCAACTTCTCCGGCGACGACCACCGTCTTCCGCCATGAGAGTCACCAGAAGATCCGCAAAAGCTCCAACAATAAACTTATGAGCACTCTTGGGGTTCAAATCCAGGTAGCACGTGAGAAGCTCGTGCAAATAACCCCAATCGGCACGCACATCGATGAGGTCACGTGCCTCCACCATCTCCTGCATCGATCTTCTGAAGTCAAAGTACGGGTCCGGTGAGATCGTCGGGATGGCGACGCCGCCGTTGACGGCGTCGCCGTCGCCGGCGCCGGTGAAGGAGGTGGAGGCGACGGAGGAGGAGGAGGTAGCGGAGGAGTCGACGATGGAGTTGGAGCGGCCGGGGGAGGAGAAGAAGAAGCGGTCGGAGGCGACGACGGTGGAGAAGTCGGCGGCGGTGGCGGTGGTGGCGGAGCCGTCGTCGTCGTCGGAGGCGGAGGCGGGGGGGAGGTCGTAGAGGGTGTTGAAGTTTTTGATGAGGGTGGTTTCGGAGTGGTGGCGACGGTGGCGGTGGTGGTGGTGTGGTGGTGGTGGTGGTGGTGGTGGTGGTGGTGGGGAGTGGTGGCGTTTGAGTTTGGTGAAGCAGAGGTGGAGATTGCGTTCGAAGGTGGTCGGCATTTTGAGGTGGGGGGATTCCGGCGACCACCGTGGGTGGCGGAGAGAGGGGGTGATGTGAAATGAAGGAGGTGTGATTGGGGATTTATATCATGAGATATGATGTGAATGTGAGAGAGGAAGACTGGAGAAGATACACTGGGATTTAGGTACCGTTAAACTGAATGTATATTATTTTTTCAACTGCGTTTGTAAACCATTTAGCTACTTTTAATATACGAGCGAACTTATTTAAGATAAGATGTAAATTGTTTACATTGATTTTGACGTTTTATGTTCTGACGCATACATGAACAACATCAATGTTGAATCCGAGACTTAAAGGATTATAAGTTTAAATTATTACTTTCATGTTATTAAACTAGAAGACTAATTATGCGTAAATGTATATTATTATTTAACGTTAATTTTAATTTTACTCATTAAGGTTTGATAAAAATAATCATTTTTCTTTAAAAGATTAAAAACATCAATTTATTTTTAAAAGTTTCATAAGTTGTTTCAATATCAGTCCAAAAATTTTATTATTTTGGATTCAATTATTTTGGATTCAAGTTGAAATAATGATGAAACTTTTGGTCTATATTGAAACAACTTATAAAACTTTGAAAAACAAATTGATGTTTTTAATCTTTTATAAAAAAATAATTATTTTTATCAAACCTCAATTTACAAAACCGAACTTAACTCTATTATTTATTTATTTATTTTACGACACTCTTTACCCTACACTGCATCACTCTTAAAATTATCACATACGTACTTGGTGAGATTGAAATATATCATTTTTATCCGGAAAGTATACCATTTATAATTAAAGTAGGGTCCTAATATTGAGACACCCACTCAGATAAATCGACACCCCCTATACGCGGCGTATGGGTCCATACGCGGCGTATATGTATCCACAATAAATATCTGACATTTCATGTCGCATCAGTCGTTGTCGTGGTGTCTATACGCTTTGTATAGCTCCATACGCTTTGTATAGCTCCATACGCCGCGTATAGTTTTTTTCAGACGACAAAACTGGTCCAAGTCTAATCAATCATTCAGAATGGCTATACGCGGCGTATGGTGCCATACGTTGCGTATAGCCAGCTTTATCTACACCGAACGTTTGATTTCGAATTATTTAACGCGACGCAAGATTCATTTTCGTTACTATATAAACGCATTGGATATCTAGGCAATCCGCTCGTATTCAAATTCGTTTTCTCAAAAACATATTCGTTTTCTCCGGAGGTAACGTTTGATACTTTCAGTGATTGATAGTAATCATAACGTTTAATCTTCTCAAAAACATATTATCGCAAGAAATTAGTGTTATGCGGTTCAATATTTTTTTCTGGCACATAATTTACTCGGTAAACATTTTATTCTTATTTCACTAAGTATTTACATACATATATACATATATCTAAATTGGATACTTAAGAATCGTTTCAACTTACTCGGGTTCCATCGATGCTAGTTGGTTACGGCTAACTTGAATAATTTTCAAGATTTTTTATCATAACCGACTAGTATCGTGGAACCCGAGTTAGTTGAAATGATTCTTAAATAATCAAGAAATTTATGTGTACGTAAGTATGTATATAAATGAAGTAAAAGTTATAGTTTCCCTGTAAAATTATTTTGAATAAATAGTTGAACCACATAACCCTATTTTCTTTTAAAAAAATCACACATGTCATATAGTGCAATACGCTTTGACGATTTATGGCAGGTATTCAAGACGAACAATGTAATTATTTAATATTTAATATTTTTATTTAATTATTAATAATATTATTCGTACAATCTAATAACAATAACATAAAACTAACTCGAAATACAATATTTAATCTTGTTGATTTTTAAAAAGTTCCAAGCCGTAACATGATTAAAAGATGTTCCGAGTCTTCGTCGATATTGTTCTTGAGCCCTTGCCATAATGTCTACATCATTCCATAGAGTGTTTCGGTTCTCATAAATGTTATCGTAGATTGAGTGAAATGTCGAGATCTTTCTTCTCAAATCAAACCATTTGTTGCTAAGTTCCAGAGAGGTTCGATATTCATCACGAGTTGTGGTTTGCCTTGTGCTTGTCGGCTGGAAACATATGAATATTCTGGTAATTGTCGATACTTTACTTAAGTCTTATCTCCCGTAACGAATTATATATTAATTAATAATTTATAATGCAGACACTAAAATTTCACTAGATGCAATTGACGTATTTTGGACCAAACTTGATAAGCTTAAACCGTCATTTATGGTGGATGAAGAAGTTGATGTTGAAGAAGAGATGGAACACGTGAAACAACAAATAATGACACAACCCACCGCTGTAAAATTTAGTTTGGTGAAAAAAATAAAAGGAATTGTGTATCTATAGAAAAGTAACAAAAAAGTGCATGTTGTTCAAACAGATATTCGCGGTCGTCCAACGTTAAAGGTTCAATAACAAAAGTATGGCACTCAACAAAGTACGTGTGACATGTCGAGACATAGCTCATTTATTGCGTCTAACATTACCAGAAGAGGAGAATCGATTAAGAGCTTGGTGGCCTCAGATTGCCGGAGGTCCGTTTCAGAGGACTAAAGGCAGGATCACTAGCATTAGAGATCCTCGCATCCATTACTTACATCGCATGATCGCCACATCCATCACGGGATGTGGCAAGAGTTGGGAGTGGTGTACTATTCCCTACTTATTTTACTTGTATTGTTTGCTTACGGGAACAAGGTGCAACCTGGCGAGATGTTTGGCGGAGTATTTTGCTTTGTATTATCATCACCAGGAGCGAGGAGCGGTGTACGGCGGCGCTTACATCACGGTGATTGCCCGAGCTTTGGGTTATCTTCCTCGGTATCTTGCTGGTGTATCTTCTCCCATCGATCCGGTGAGATTAGATCGTCATACGTTATTCGGCATGCGTATTATACGCCAGTTTCTGGGTGGCATACGATTCTCTATTCGACCGGCGGAGATCTGGTAGCCGGCTCCTGTTCAGCAGGTCGGCGTTGATGATTTGCAACAGCAGCAGGAGCATCTCCCGCATGATCATCCACCGCACGACCAGCCGTCGCATGACCAGCCGCCAGCACATCAGCTGCCACCTCAGCCATAGTTTCCTCAATACATTTACAGAGATGTGAGGTTGCCTGCACGTATGGAGACATTTATGCAGGAGGTTGCTGTGAGTTTACGGTAGCAGGGTCGTCGGCTCGATCGAGTTGAAGATCTTATGGAGTGGCACGTTCAGCTCGAGATTGCGCGAGCACGTGCTGCTGGAATTGATCCTCCGGAGTTGCCACCGCCTCGATATTACCCAGACTCGCTGTAGTTTTTATATTATGTTATTACTATCATTGTAACTTTTATTTTGTTATGTGTTTGAAAACTTTATTATTTATATTATCATTTTATGTTAATATTTGTATTGTTATCTCGATTATTTAGTTAATATGAATATTTGTATTATATGTTTTATCGGTTAGTTAAAAGTATTCGATTTAAAATTGTCGGTTAAGCAAGTTGCAAACATAACATAAATATAGTTATGCAAAAAAATATATGTAAAAATAACAAATAAAATATAAATGACCTTAACCTATACGCCGCGTATGGGTCTGATCGGTGTCGAAGACCCGATCAAATAAGAAAAGAATTTTGCTTGTTTTATGATTCCTAAATACCTTAACTAGTTAGGGTAAATAGGGTGTCGATCCCACGAGGAGTCCGTGGATGGTGTCACGCGTAACTGATTCAAAATTTACTTACTTACTATTGTCACTAAACTGTAAATTAGAACTAAATGAAATTACCAATAAAAATAATAACTTTCTGAAGCAAGACGAAACTTGGACTTGGTTGAAAACTATTGCGATGAAAAGGGATCACACCCGGGTTTCAGGAATGTAAATGAATATATAGCTAATGTTTTACCCAATCTTGAAGTTACATAGACATAACTTGCTTATCACGTATGTTGAAAAGTAATTGCGAACTTGATATCCGATTATGTAAATTAACTAGTAAACTAACTAATGCCACAATCTAGAAACTTTATTTGCAATCACCAATTAATGAAGATAACCTAATTACTACTCAGTGGTTAACAATGTAAAACTGATAACTTGATAAGTAATAATCAAATCAACTAACATGAATCTTTAATCAACACATAGTTCAAAACACATAAACGAATAAAAGTTGTTAAACAATCAAAGTTTATGTCTTGCTAGGTACACACATACGCATGCATAATCCAATCACAAACTTTCCACCCAGGGATGATCACGGGTGGTTTAGCCTTGCATCTTCATCATAATCGCTTCAATCTTGTCTTTTTGCATACGAATCCTCGATCACTTGATGATTAGAGAGGGTTTTAATGACTCAAAAATGCTCCAAGATTCGTTCTTGAGGTTGGGAGTCAGTATTTTTTCGAAACCCTAATGTTAGGGTTTAAATAGGTTTTGAAATTTGAAACAACCTTCAAAATATCGCCCTAGACCGTAACTTACGGCCTATAGGCCGTAGGTTACGGCCTACCTTCAACCAGGTGGCCAAACCTTTTGTCTTACGGAGTTCACAGACGGTGTTGATACAGGATCGTAAGTTATGGCCTCAGGCTAAAGCTTACGGCCTCTCTGCAACTTGCACAGTTTTCTTTATTTTCAGCACCTTTCAACCCGTAGTCTTCGTATCCTTTGTATCCTTCTCAATTAATTTCCGTTAAGCTTCATTTGACCTACATTTCAAACACGCAACAAAAGTAATATTGTTTGACATATAAAAGATATTAAAAATGCAATATTAACTATACTAAGTGCATGCATATTAACCAATCATACGCGACGTATAGGTGTCTCATGCGTCCCAAGTGTGTGAAGGGAAAAAAAATTGAAACAATACGCTGCGTATGGACCCATACGCTGCGTATGGACCAATACGCTGCGTATGGCCTCCACCGACATCGGAATGACATCTCGTCTGACAAGTTGATGTCAGGGAATGTTTTTGCACCCTATATGCCGCGTATGGACCCATATGCAACGTATAGGGCACCCGGGTGTTGATTTAAAATTGGGGGGTGTCCAAATAACCAAACCCTTAAAGTATCCTAATGAGAGTGTAAATTATTTTTCTTAACTATTTCTGAAAATTATCTAATAAAATATGGTTATAAAAGTTACAGCTAAGAGTAATTAGGGGATTGAGAGAACAGTACAACATTTGTATTTTTATTTTAGTTGTGATATATAATTTAGTTATGTAACAACTTAGCTATTTTTTAAGTAATTGTGACTTAACTCTTATTTAATTTAATTGTGACCGTTTGTGATCTTCTATTCAACTTTGGTTCTATGTTGGACTCGTTCTAATTATTAGATTTTTTAGTTCTCTATATTAGTGGGTGTTTGGAACGTTAACTAAACTGTTTTTTGGAAGTAAATGTAATAAGCTACTCAACTATAAAATAAAAGAAAACATTTGTATTTGTTTTATTTTTTATTTATATATATTTTCTGATAGATAATGGTATAAATACATATTAGTTTTTATATTATAAGTACTTTATACATAAAATAAATAGCATCTATAATCAATTTGAATAAAATACTTTGCAACTTTTTTTTTTTTAAAAACGTATTGTGATTATTAGTTTTTTAGTTGTATTAAAATACAATAATGAGATATTATTATATTATTATTATTATTATTATTATTATTATTATTATTATTATTATTATTATTATTATTATTATTATTATTATTATTATTATTATTATTACTATTATTATTATTATTAATATTATTATTATTTTGAACTGCAGATGATTAGTATATTATAAACAAATCTCAACATGCATTTATTTGAGTCATTTTTAATTAAATAATATATTTTACTAGCTTTAGTTAACAACTTTCCATCATAAGGTCACAAATGAGCGAAAACCTCATTGTAAACTACATTTGTAGTAACATTAGTAGGTTTGCCCTCATTATCTAAAGCTAAGAGTTTCAATTCATCTTTACTATTGACTTGCGATAAGACGACATAAAGTTGTTCATGCGTAAAAACATGCTCTTTTAAGTACAAACCGACTATTGACAAAGATTGACCTTAAGTTTTGTTTATTGTCATAGCAAAATGTACAGCCAAAGAAAATTGTCTTCTTTTAGATTCAAAAGGAATCATTTTGACAGGTTAAATCGTGAGCTAGATATGAATGGGTATGAGGATATTAGTATGAAAAAATTAAGATTTGAATAATATATACCGAAAAGTTATGTGCAATAATGAGATCAATTTCGAATTATTTTGACCATATAATCGGACATAGGGATATACTCAATCGGGTCGGATCGGGCTATGAATGTTCATAATATCTCTGATTAGTTGTTGATTATTATTTATTTAATATTAATTTTAGTAAACCCTAGTATTATACGGGTTGAAAAAATAAAATATTAAATATAATCAAAATTTATGAAGTATTAAATATAAAACATGATTAAAATTACGTATGAGTAATAACTATAAGTAATAAAATAATGATATCAATTTTTAAAATTTTATTCTTAAACTTTTTTCCAAAAAAAAGTTAAACATATTTTTTTTTTTCAAAACAAACCATATTAACAAATGTCATTTCTTAAAAATTTTATTATAACTCCTAGTTTTAATTATTATTAGTTTATAAAAAAATTTATTTTTTAAAAACATCAGTTTTAAAAGATTTTATATTTTAAAAAAGTTAGATGTTTTAGAAAAATACTTATTTTATAAAAAATTGTTTTCTAGAAATAATATTAATAAAAAGGCATCTTTCTTAATTTATTTAAAAAATTAATCTAAAAAAGAATTAGAATTTTTTAATATTTTTTAATTTAGGTAATTATTTAAGAGGAGAGAGAGACGAGAAAAACAAACTTATGGGGCCTAAAAATGTGCCAAGTGTCCCCTTAAGTTACTCTTTTAGTGTTATATATAGATTATGACGTTTTTGTAACAACAATTGCAATATAATTAAACATGCATTTTAAAAAGGAAATATGAATCTTGCTTTTATATACTACATTAATAACCTCTGTGTACGTAGACAATTTAAATAATAAATGTTAAAATATCCATTAAAACTACAGGGAACATTATTATTGGAAATGAAAATATTGCATAATAACTAGAGACCTCCATATTACTTCAAAATTAATATTTAGCATCAACGAAAGAATGCATCTAAATATAAATGCTATAACGTAACGTATACAATACTCAAGATTTGATCCCCAAAAAAATACTGTATTTAATTGATATATTTTACTGTTAGTAAATTGTTCTTATTTGTTTCTTTAAATAAAACCTGTTATTAATTATAAATACATTCATTGCCGTACTAAAACTATAAGGCAACAATGATAAATAGTCCTTTGATAAATGAAAATGGAGATATTTTTTTTTAACTTCTCTAAAATACCTAAACAAGCAAACAACCCATTTATTTATATGACAATTGTAGTTTATCACTACTAATAGAAGGGCATGGAATGTCAATGATAATAAAATGGTAGTGATTAATTAATGTTGATGTACAAAGTGTTATGGGCTAATATAGGCTTATTCAATGTTATATGAATATGCTATGAAGGCAATCAATTTGGTTCGTTTTGCTTGTCACTGGAGTCTTGCTTCATGCAACATGTCATTAGATTGTTTTACGTCGTTCAAGTATATCATTGGAGTCCTGCTTCGTGCAAGTACGCCACTAGAGTCCCGTCTCATACAAACATGTCATTGGAGTCTTGTCTCATGCAAACATATCACTGGATTGCTTAGCTTAATGCAAATATGTCACTAGAGTTTTGTACTAGTACAAGTATATATGTAGCCTATGTGAGGACTCATTTGGCTACATTATGGTAAGGTTATGATATGACACTAATTGTTATAGTATCACTATCATCGGTATCATGTAACATATGAATTTCATAGTATGATTATTAATATTAAAAATAATAATAATAAAACTCATGTAAGGTATATCAAAGATGAGCCGAGTTTAGGGTTCTGAGTGGCATATATTAAAGTCTACCTGGCTGAATAAAGACTGACATCATGCGAAACGAAACCTTACAAGAATTTGCCAAATAACCATATCGTAAGCTTTTTATCGATCGATGAACACCATAGCTTTTTCTCCTTATACTTTCCCAGCAATCTCTTAAGTATATATGCATGCATCACTTCTATTACCTCCATGACATAAAACTATTCTAGTTTTCAATAGCTTGAGTTTCCTGTTTAATTTTTGTCTCAATTATTTTTTCTCACAGTTTCATAGTATGGGTTGGGATCTTAATCCCCATATAATTACCACAACATTGTATATCTTCTTTCTTTGTGTATAGAGATACTAAGACTCTACTTTACAAATATCTTGTCTGTTCAAAATATAATATTAAATAAACTTGATAACAAGTGAACTCTTTCTTCCATCAAACACTTCATTATGTTTGAATAACTTTTGGTAAGAGCATATTAAGAAACCTACCACCAACTCACCAAGTATAATAAACTCGAATGGTATCTACTTAATTTTTTTAATTGAAATCCAGATTTTAAAATCAATTGCAACTTAACAGAAATGTAAACAAAGAAACATGACATTGCCATTTATAGTAGTTGGGTAGATATTAGCAAACCCGACTTAATCCAACCATCAAATTTGAATCAAGAGTCCCTTCATCTTCTCCTCTCTGAAAAATAAATATCACCTTACAACTTCTCTCTTAGCTTGGAAGATATTAGAGATCCCTACAACAACTTTTGTCTTATACACTTAATTGGGATCACCATACTTACTTACAATTAAGGTAGATATCACATTTTATAAATTCTTTTAAGATGGTGCTCACCACTAACCTCTTCTAAAAATTCCCACTCAATATGGTCGCCTTTGCCCCTTAAATAAAGTTGCCCCGACGGTGTTGGTTTACATCGAAAAAAAGAGCCGATCATGGTTCTTTTTGAAACCTCCTGACATGTCATGGTCATTTCAAACTTAAAAGTAAAACACACACGCATATAATAAACAATGGTTGACCAAACATACATAAAGTTCGACTGAACCTTTTTATATATAAGTTCAATCGAACTTGAAACACAATCGAACAATCCTATTTAAAGTATGAAAGACATTATTTACGTTGGAACGAACGTATTTAAAGTTTGAACATGACTTATTTAAAGGCGGAGGCAATCATATTGAGTGGAGATATTTTTAGTTAGAGGTCAGTAAATGGACATTTGAGAGACAAAAAGATGAAAGAGATTTCAGGAAGTTTTCTTTAAAACCAATATAATACGGGAGGAGGGGGCGCCCTCGGGTACCAGCTCGGGTAGACGAGTACCCGGTCGGGTACACCGCCGCCACCCTTGCGGGTACCCTGGCGGGTAGGAGTGGCCGGGTAGTAGTCACCGAGGGGTAGCCGAGAAAATAACGGCTATAAAGCCGTTATTTTCTACCTTTATTTTCTAAATTTTTTTTTACCCTATAAATACTCACACACATACACACTATTATTTACACAACTCAAACAAAATCATACAAAAACAACAATGTCTGATGAGTTTCCAAATTTGTACATTCCCAAAAACGATTTGGATTCGTTGAATTCGAATGACAGCAGTTTATATTTTATAAAACATCTTGTCGACAAAGCCCTGGAGGATACGACAAGTAGTTCTTCTAAAAAAAATACGTTCCACGTGATCGTGTAACGAGTCACGAGCTACTTATGAACGACTATTTCGTTGACGATTCGAAATACGATGAACAAATGTTTCGAGGAAGGTATCTTGTCGAACATCTTTCAAGTTTAGATCTAGCGTACCTCACTTCGGACGATGAATAGGTTAATTTTAATATTTGTAATGTTTTCGTTTTAATTATACTATTTTTATGTAATCTTTTATTTTTAATTATGTAATGTTTTATTTTTAATTATATAATTTTTAATTTTTAGTAAAAGTTAATTTTCTTTTTGAATTATTTAAATGTAAAAATAAAGTTTCACGGTAGTCTAAGATTGTATTTCTAGTTTTTTGAATGTTTCAAAATAGTTCAGAGTATTTGTAATGTAACAGTGTGTGATTAGTGGATTTCAGCATAATGCATGATACTTCAGGGCTGCGCCCCTTCTCCTTAACATTCAATCTATTACTTTTTACCAGATTTACCTGTTGGTTGGTGAGTCAATGTTGTGAAGAAAACCAATTTGTCAAAGGAATCTAAATGGTCGAAAAAGGACATGACGTCAAAAAGGAAGATGAGAAAATGATGCATGAGATTGGAGGGCATGATTGTCCTCAGCTTTTATTTTGCAAAGAGAAGGACACTTGGGTCAATTTGGGCCCTACTGAATTTCACGGTTTTATTTACATAAATGAGCAGCTATTTTCGCGTAAGAGAAAAAGTGAATTTTTGTGAAAATTATTTTCAATAATTTACAATGTCAGAATGATACTATAACTTGTTATATAACCCCGCTTTTTGTTCTTGTTTTTTCTTGCAATTTAAAATGTACTTTTGTCTTTTCCAAGAGAAACATAAGTAGATTTCATTGAGTTACTTAAAAAATTCACAAGTAAAAAAGTAGATTTTTTATAGTCTTAACGGCCACTGGTAATTAAATGATTAAATTGTGCTAACTTTTCAAGTAGACATCTACCGTAATTAGAGAAGTTTAAGAATTAAACATTCAAATTGACCTATGCTTAAAGGGTAAAAGCCATAATTCACTTCAAAAATTAACATTTTCCGTTGCTTTGATATTTTTTTATGATTGGGGCCCTGAGGGTTGGCTCTAATGGTAGTTAGATTGGTAAAGCTCTTATGAGGTAAAGGATTCGAGCACCGTGTGGGATGAGTTAAAGCAAATCTATTGTAGGTAGGTTAGCTAGAGTAAGATACATGGGGTAACATCCAAATGTTTAAAATATAGTTTGATGTAAATAACCAATTGTCCTTGTTCTTAAAGGATGGAATGGGTAATTTTTATAGATTATTTTTGTTTTTAGTTTATTTACATTACTTATCCTTGTTTTCTTTGCTTTTTATCACTTTTCATTACTTATCCAATTTAGTCATTATACTTTTATGTACTTGTCTAGAAACCCAACCACCATCACTCATCACCCACCACCACCCCAACCATCACCTACACCACATTTATCACCTACCACCCCAATCAGACAGTAATCCATTCAAATTCCACTAATCTGTTTGCTATAAAAAAAGGCTAGTGGTATAGTTTGTTGCCCGTTTACCTTTTATTTCAATGTAAAAAAATGTAGTCTTCGTATACTAGACCAATGTAAATGACAAATTATATAGACCCTATATCTTGATTTCCATTGTCGCCACCACCCCCCCCCCCCCCCCCCCCCCCCCCAAATCCACCATTACGTGCCAATGTAAAAACCATCGTACCCAACACTACGACTATTACCCTCCTCTGCCTCCTTCTCAAATCCACAAAAGCATCATTACACTGAAAGTCTGACAACGCGAATACGCTCGGGAACCTAACCAGTATTATACCTAATATGAAATATCTATAAAAATAAAATATATCAATCTTGTGGATCCACCAGATTTATAAAAAGTTGATTTTTAGTATAACCAACACACCTAACCATTCACAACAACTTAGCTTTTAAAAACCGACCATCCAAAAGTATTAATAAAACCAATCAAGAAACCAGATTGATAACCGGTTTGATTGGCTTCACGGTTTAAAATCAAATCGTGAACAAGTCTACCTCATACCATAAAAACCTATTTTAGAGCCTTCCTTGTTCAAGATTTGTGACCTTCGCCATTTAAAAGATCACGCCTACATCAAACCCGCTATCAATCATCTCAAATCCTCCATTTCCAACAAAAACTTAGTTTGATTCTTACATACTTTCTCGCAAATCAATCTTACAGCTAGGGGTGTAGAATTCAAATATTTAAAAAAAATCAAAATTTGAATTTGGATATCTAAATTTTTGGATAAGTGATATCATTATTTGAAACTGCATCTAAAATTTTGAATTCAAATATAGAATGCGAAAACATATCTGAAACAATTAAAACATTTATAAATAAAGATATATAGATATATATTTTAATATAAAACAATTAAAACTAAAAAACAGTTTTAATATTTTAGGTTTTGATTCGGATATTCTTTAATTTAGATAATTAAACAAATAATATATATATATATATATATATATATATGAAAAGTTTACGGTACAAAAGTGCGAAGTGTAGAAGTGATAACAACCATTGTTCTAAACGATTGAATGTTCAGATTAAAAATAAAATAATTACTCAAAAAATATGTATGGATGGGTAGATTTGGAAATTAACTGCATTTGTTGACTTTTTTCAAATTTCTCCATTTTTTATACGTATATAACTTTATATGAATATTAGTTAAAAAACACTGTGAATTTACGGATCATTCAGGAATTATCAGAATTGATTTGAACAAATATTGATCGCGGAATTATCAATACTTGGTGTTTAATCTATTAATAATACTAAAATCAACCAATTAAATAAATAAAATAAGAATAATCAAACCGAGAGAACTCAATAATATTGATCGTAATGCTTTCTTGTTGCTATTGTTGCTTGAATACAATGATTCATATAATGATTACTGATGATTCTAATGATTCTCAACTGTTGTTATATATGATCTATGTTGATGATCTCGTATATACATAGAGATCTAATTTTGTTCTATTGCTAGCTATTTTGTTGCTATAATTAAGCTAATTAAACTTATCCAAATCTTTCCATGTTTATCGGCTTAGAAATTTAAGATTACACAAATCTAATATGAATAAAGTTGTTGATGTGACGTGGAATATTCGCTTGAATAATATGTCTTCCATCATCATTAATGTTGTTGTTGTTCTGCCACGTTGACTTGTTGACTTTATATTGACTTCTGAGTTAAATTGGTCTTCCGTAGGAATTTACTCTTTCGCAGGTAATAGTCTTCCACAGCAACACTTTTTTCTTCAGTACTTGGTCTTTTCTTGTTCAGCTGAAGTAGTTCTTCCGCAGGAATCCATGGATGTACACTTCAGTTATGTTCCTAAGAACATCTACGAAGAACACTTTATTCATCCGCAGTTGTTCCAACACTTAGTCAATTTTCCAAATTGACACAGTTTAATGTTCCTGCACATTCACACATACATTCTGAAATATATTATTCATAGATTAATATATATTATGAAGTACAAAATAAATGTTATTTAATTCATAAACACAATTATAATCAAATATATTATATTATATCATCAAGAACAATAATTACAACATGATTACAAGAGTGATCTTATCATCTAAACCTATACATGATTCTATTCCTAACAGTACTCCCCCTTAGGTTAGACTCTAGTAATCATTGGTTTAGCACTCTAAGCTCATTCACTCTTGCCAAAATCTTTGATTTGAAGTAGTCTGCAGCAGCTTGTTGATCTTCATACTTACATTTAATTGCCTTCTGCTCATCCTCTTCAATGTCTTAAATTCATACCAGGACATCCTCTTCAGTGGTGAGTGTTGCAACAACACTATTGTTTGACACCACCTCCAATTCGTCCTGTTCTGAAATCCTCAACTCTGTTATTGGTTTTATTTCAGTCCTAATAAGCTGACCAGCTTCATACTTTCTCCTCTTATGGGCCTTGGCATGCAATTTGTCTATGACTTGGATAAGATGTACATATAAGCACAAGTCATTCTGAGATTGTTGATCTTGCAGCCTTGGAAAATATTTGTCGTACAGATAGGAGGTACTTGGGTGCAGCAACTTTATTTCTATTGGGTCAAAAATCCTTATACTGGCTGCTTTCTTTTGAGGATCATTCCTCAGCAGAACCAGTTCCTTATTCTTTTCTACATATCCCGTCAGTAATAGGGAATGTAAACTGATTGCCTTTTATTGTTTGACTGATGCATAAGCTTTGTCTTCAGCTCCAACTCTCTTCAAAAATTCTTCATCAACCATAAAGATTTAGGCTGAGACTTCCTGAGTTTTCTCTTCATGTGCTCTGCATCAACCAGTCTTGCTTCCCTGAGAACATCTCCCTTGAACTTGTGACTTAGTTTGGTCACAAGTCCAGAGAAGTCTCTTCCTCTTGGACTTATGGGTAATTGGTGATGGGAATGTTTTGTAGTGTATGAAGGTCTACATCTGGCAGGGCTAGTAAATTCTACTCGTGGGAAGTATTGCACCATGCCAGATGCCCTTTTAATCAGTGCACAGTCCCACTCACCATCATATTTCCAAGCTATTATTTGATGATCCTTTGCTTCTTCAGGCCTTGTGATGAGATCAAAGAATTGTATTAATGTATATTTTTGCTCAGTGATCTCTCTCACAACAGTGCCTAGAGGCCAGATCTTGTGTGGGACTAAATCCCTTGGCTCTCTGATCATTTTCTCCTTTTCCTTATGCATATCTTTGGCTTTGACCATGGTGGGTTCAGCAGGAGTTTGAATTGGTTGTTGTTGACAGGCAGGGTTTGGAGCTCCGGATCTGAATTTTACACCAGTGTCTAGCTCTACTTTCATACATGATCCATCATAGCTCTGAGTTCACCAACTGATCTTCCCTTTAGCTCATGGGGCTGGTAGTTATGGCTTTGTAACCAGCATGTCATGTATATCTTGTAAGCTTGGCTGTATCACAGTGGCCCAATTCCTTCCTGTCTTCTCCATAGCTTTGTACTTGGAGAATGTTTCATAAGTGCAGACTGGAAGCATCAGTCTTGCAGCATCAATTCTTTTAAAGCTTCAATCATTTCTCCCATATTCATCTTCTCGACCAAGTCATATGGAATCCATGATTGATTAATGCATGAACATGGATGACTGTGGTCTTTCCTCTACTATGTCATCAGTAGTCAATAGCTTTTCTTGTTTGACTTCTTCAGACTCTTCCTTTATCAGCTCTTCCCATTCAGAGTCATTTTCTTCTACTTGTTGCTTCAATGGGTTTTGAGCTCTGGAGAATCTGTTTAGTTCTTTTTGTTGATTCTCCAGATGCATCCTGTCTTCCCTAAGTATTTCCTTTTTCTGGTGTAAGTGATCATTGCTGAATCACTTTTGTTCTTTTCAGCTTCAGTCAATTTCTTCTTCTTCAACCTTTCAATCTCATCATCTTTCAGTTTCAGTCTTTCAGCTTGTTCATCACCAAATCATTCAAAGCATCAATTACTTCATTATTCATCACTGCATCTTCCCTCACTCTTCAATCTACTCTCCAGCTTCTCTATTAATTCATCTTTCTCCTTCACCTCCTTCTTTAACCTTCTTATCTTTTCTAGCTTTTTGTTCCCTTTCAGGACAAGGTTGTTGTATTCTGCCACCAAATAGCTTTTGCTTACATTGATTTCTTCTTCATTCAGGTCATTCTCATTGTAAGCAATGACATCAATGTAAGCACTCTCTTCTTGCTCAACTTCCTCTTCTTTATCTTTCTCTTCTACATCAATACAGACTTCTTCTGTATCTCTATCATTAATAGCTTCATCAAATCCTCATCAAGGTGGAGTTCTTCTGTTGGTGTTAGGCTGTCAATGGGTTCAGTAGGAGTGGGTGAGATGGTTGGTTCAGTTGGTGGTAGAGGAGATATGGGCTCTGTGGCACCAGTATCAATTGATGTTATGGAGATTGGTGAGTGTGGGAGTGAAGGTTGAGTCCCATCCTGACCAACTACTTCAGTAGAAGCAGTGTTGATTGATGTTGGTGATTGGCCAGGAGAGATGGGTTCAGTATTCTCACTTGAAGATGTCAAGTGGATGGGTGATGGTGGTGGCTGTGATTCTTTGGGGTGATTTGGGTGAATATGTGTGGTGTTTGAGGTGGGAGTGTGTGGCAGATGGGGCTGATGAGCTTTCAGTTGTGGTTCCTCAACCCACAGCAGCTCCTGAGGAATGTCCTCATTCTCATCTAGTACATGAGCAAACATCTCCACACCTCCTCCTTCATACTGCCCTTTCAATTTGTTGAGAAGGGATTTGCTTAATGGCTCTGTACACCTATATCACCTTTCTCTCCACTTCGGGAATTTGTTCATTGATTATCAGTGGAGGAACCGAGGGAACATGAACATCTTGTTCTCCTTTTGCACTTGCACATGATCGCAAAGGCAGTTCATGATGTATTTGGCATAATTATAGGTTCTTCCTTCAAAGATTCCTATGATCCCAGATGAGATGTGGCGTGAGAATCTATCTAACCCGGACTTCCGGTTGGAGATGCACTTGAGGTAAGTATGGCAGAGGAACCGGTAAGGCTTGCATAGCCTACCCTTCTTGATTTCTCCGTGTTCATAGTCACCATCGTAGCCCATCAGATTGAATACCTTCTGGATGTATTCATGGTCGAATACATCCGGATGACCTTGTTCATCCTCTCCCAGTTCTAGGGCACTGCGGATTATTCCTTCGTTTACCCAAAGGGGTAAGTTCCCAATGGTCGTAGTGATCATGGTTCCTTCATCTCCTTCAACTATTGCAGCTGTATTCCAGAAATCTATCATGTGGGATAGATAGATGACTGAGTCAGCAGTCAGCGCATAGAAGAGTCGTTTCTTCTCAGGTATCTTATAATGTCTCTGCATTCATCCTCCACATCTGGATTCAGAAATGCACAGACATTGTGGTCTTTTACGAACCGATTAGCCATGGTGACAGTGGTGTTAGCCTAGTGTTTGATGTAGACGATGAAGAAGGGGTTTTGGATGAAGGGGTTTTTAGGTCAGAGTGTTTTGAAAATGAATAGAAAGGCCAACGGTCGAAGTACCTTTTTATACCTTTTCAGACACCCATTTCAATTTTTACCCCTCCGAGGTTATTAACTATGCTTAATATAGCAATTAATGATCACATAATTAAGCAAAGTATAATATCCATGGAAATCATAGTTTTCTGTTTCTTCCGTACTTTATCTACGGAAGTGGACCCATTCTGTCTTCCGCAGAAACATCTGCGGATGAACAGATTTCACTGTATCTACAGAAGATAGCTCATGTCTTTCGTAGTACACCTGCGGTTCCGAAGGGAATTAATTGATTAGTTATACTACTCAGATTAAGGGAATTAATTGATCAGTTATACTCAGATTCACGAGGTACTACTCCCCCTAAATTTGTGATTAATCATCTACGGATGAGTTTATCAAAAATTTATACGAAGATCGCATGATCAGTGAATGTGTAACTGAAAATCACATGAGTATAGTGTTCTGTGGCAGGCAATTGGTTGAGAAACTAAGGATCATACTATAAATCAGACACATTCTGCTTATTTTGGTTGAGTGAAAAGCCTACTGGATCTAGTGCAAATTGCAAATATGGTGATCCGCAGAAGTTCAACCTAGAGTGTATGTTGGGCATGTCGGCTAGTTATCATGTTTTGGTAAGAATTAAAGATAAACAAGGATGAATGCATCATGCAAGGTGTATGAAAGTCTGTCTCCCAGATTGTGATCAAGTCATCACTTTATCACACATACCATGTTCCGTAGATTATAAGCTCTATCTTAAGATTTCTTTGAAATCTTATTAATGCCTTTTATGAATGCTCTTTGAATACTATGTAGTTGATCCTTTAGGATTCTTTTGGGAGCAGTTCTTTTTGGGAACTTTTAATGATCAGCATCAGGTCACCAGGTCTTTACTTACGTAAAACAGAGGTGCCCTTTGACCCAGGTCTTTGCTTACGCAAAACAGAGGGTCATGATGCGCAAAGATAGAGGTTATAAGGTGTTACAACATAGTAAGTGTGCATAAGTGATGAGTTGTGTACTTTCTGATGAGACTTACTTGTTAACTCCTCACAATGACTTGTCCATACTAAGTCATCTGGCTTTATGTTGAGCATGACATAGCTTATTTTCCACTCAGGATGAACCTATTCACATATTCAACACATCAGATCAGTAGTTAGTTGGTTGGTGCAGGCAGGATATATGTCATGTTTATGTATATGCAGGATATATGTCATTTTATAGCATACTATCATATCCGTAGATTATCAAAAGCTTACACATAAGTTTATGTTGTATCCTCATATGAGCACAGTTAATGAGCCTATATACCTGTTGTTAATGTTTTGAACTTATTCTAAGTTGATCATGCCTAATGATTCAATTAAGAACTTAAATCTTACTGAATCAAAGGCCTTAGTGAATAAATCAGCAAGCTGATTTGTTGTGTCCACTTTGATCAACTTAATTAGTCCTTTTCTGAGCAGTCTCTTAGAAAATGGTATCTGATTTCTATATGCTTAGTTTTACTATGTTGGACTGGATTAGCAGTGATAAACATAGCAGCTGAATTGTCTATATATATTGGTGTCTGGAGAAAATTGTAACCATAATCAAGTAATTGATTTTGTAAAGCCTGCTGAGGCAGCTATGTATTAGCCTCGGCTGTGGATACTGAAACATTTGTCTGCTTTTTGCACTGCCAAGACACAAGTCTTGGTCCTATGAATTGACATCCTCCAGTTGTTGATTTTCTATTGTTGTTGCATCCTCCGTAGTCACTGTCTGAATAGGAGTAAAGCTTGAAGTCTCCTTCTTTGGGATACCAAAGTCCAAGTGATGGTTTCCCTTTGAGGTATCTGAATATTCTCTTTACTGCATTCAAGTGAGACTCCTTTGGATCTGCTTGATACCTAGCACACACACACACAGAGCAAACATTATGTCAGGTCTACTAGCAGTTAAGTACATTAATGATCCTATCATAGATCTATATAATCTTTGATCAATAGACTTCCCTGTTGGATCTGGTACAATTTTATCTAGTAGATGCTGGTGTTTTGCATGATGCACAGTCTGCAAGGTTGTATTTCTTCAGTGTTTGAAGGATATACTTTTCTTGATTGATGAAGATGCCATCTGTTTTTGATGAACTTGTAATCCTAAGAAGAAAGTTAATTCTCCCATTGAACTCATCTGAAACTCAGATTGCATTAAGGCTTCAAACTCTTCACAGAGTCTCTTGTTTGTTGATCCAAATATGATGTCATCAACATATATTTGAACAACTAAGAGATCTTGATGTTCATGTTTGAGGAAGAGTGTCTGGTCAATTGTTCCTCTCTTGTATCCATGTCTTAGGAGAAACTTGGACAGTGTTTCATACCATTTTCTTGGTGCTTGATGAAGTCCATATAAAGCTTTATCAAGCTTGTACACCCTGTGAGGGTAATCAGGATCTTCAAATCCTGGTGGTTGAGAAACATAGACCTCTTCATCAATTTTACCATATAAGAAGGCACACTTTACATCCATTTGGTAAACTGTGAACTTCTTATATGATGCATATGCCAAAAACACTCTTATTGCCTCAATCCTTGCAACTGGTGCAAAGACTTCATCATAGTCTATGCCTTCCTCTGTGTGTAGCCTTGAGCAATTAGCCTTGCTTTGTTTCTGATTATTATTCCCCTGTCATCTAGCTTATTTTTAAATAACCACCTTGTGCCAATGGGATATTGGCCTTCAGGGAGATCAACTAGATTCCACACCTTCTGTTTCCTGAATTGCTGAAGTTCTTCTTGCATTGCTTCAATCCAGCTGTTGTCTTTCAAGGCTTCTGTTATGTTGGGAGAAACTACTTGTGATAGAAAGCAGGAGAATAGACAAGTGTTTGTAGCTCCCCCTTGTCTTCTGGTAGTTCTGTTTGGAGGTCACCTATCATGTTATCAATTGGGTGATACTTATGTGCTCTAACTGTTGGTACATCATTAACTTGGATGGATGAATCCAGGTTTGTGATGTTGGTTGTTGGAGATGAGGTTAGTTGTGATGGAGAGTCAACAAAGTAGTTCATCTCATTTTCTGGTGCAACTGTCTGAGTTTCCGCAGAAACATGTATGCCTTCCGGGGTAGTGGACATGTCTTCCGCAGGGACTTGATCAGCTGTAGTTTCAGAGCAAGATATTTCTGTGTGTGACAATGGTGTTGAATGGTTTTCTGATGTGGTTTGATTCTTAGGGGATCTCAGTCCATCATCTGCAGGAGTAGGAACATCTACGGAAGTAGATGGTACTTCAGCTGATGTGCATGGTGTGAGGTCATCAGAAACATCTTTACTAGTTTGTGCTGATGCATCAGGATCAGTGTTACTTTGGTTCTCCAGGGAAGTGACTCTGGTGGGTCAGCTGTCAATGGTACACCCATATTTGGAGGAACATAAGGGTAACATGTATCAGCAGCACCTGTCACGTTAAGATAACCAGAGTTAAATGAGTTAGTTAATGCATCTATATCAAACAGCCAAGATGATCCTTTCACTGACTGTGGAAATAAGGATTCATCAAAGGATACATTAGGAGTTTCTTCCACTATGTTATCATGTGGAATATAGACTCTATATGATTTAGATGTTGATGAGTAACCAATAAAGAAACCATCATAGGCTTTTTCAGCAATTTTCCTAACTGTTCTTTTGTGTTTAATACCGATACGTGACACCCAAAAGCTTTAAGATATCCTATAAAAGGTTTTCTTTTAAATAGAAGTTCAAAGGGTGTTTTATTATATTCTTTGACAATCAAAGTTCTGTTTTGAACAGTGCAGGCTGTGTTCACGGCTTCTGCCCAAAATGTTATTGGCAGATGTGAGTCAGCTAGCATTGTTCTTGCTGCTTCAATTAGAGTTCTGTTTCTCCTCTTAGCAACTCCATTCTATTGAGGAGTTCTTGGAGCACTAAATTGCCTAGCTATGCCTTTATCCCTACAAAATAAGTCTAAGACATAATTTACAAATTCAGTTTTGTTATCACTTCTCAGTATCTTGATTCTTAGATCAAGTTGATTTTCTATCTTAGTGATGAACTCCATTAAAATTTCTGATGTTTCACTTTTATGTTTTAAGAAAAATACCCAAGTAAATCTAGTGAAAAATCACCAAACAGTACTGCCTTTTGCCAATGCTTAACACATTGGTGGGACCAAAAATCCATGTGCAGTAACTTTAGTGGTGTTGTGTTTGTGTTAATTGTTTTGGACTTATGTGATACTTTATGTTGTTTTCCTTTATAGCATGATAAACACTGATTAGAACAGTAAAATTCTTTCTTTGGAACACCAATGACTAAGTTATTTTTCACCAATTTATTCATGTTCTTCATGTTGGAATAAGCCATCCTTCTATGCCAGAGTTGTGCTTCATCTTCTGATGATTTGGAGATCAGGCATGTTTCTTTGCATGTTAGTGTTGTGTTGTTCATATCCAACACATAGGTGTTACCTTTTCTTGGTGCTTTAAGAAAGATCCATTCTTCTGGAATTTTGAAACCTGGCTTAAGAATGTAGCAATCAGAGTTATCAAAGAAAGTAGTATAGTGTTGGTCACAGACTTGTGATACACTTAGTAAGTTAAAATGTAAGTTTTCATAAAAGTTAACTTTTTTCAAACTTTAAAACTCCATTTGTTACCATTCCTTCACCAGTAATTTTACCTCCCTTCTTATCCCCACCAAATGCTACATATGAAGCATTCTTATGTTTGAAGTCCTGCAAGAGGGTGCAGTCTCCTGTCATATGTCTGGAACAGCCACTGTCAATATACCACTTGTTGTCAGCCCTCCTTGGATGTTCCTGTAAACAAAAATGAACTTAGTTAGACTTAGGAGCCCAAGCCTTGCTGGTCTTGGGCTTGACATTGTTATCTAATGTATCAACTTTCTCATGAATAAGACTTGAAGTTTCTAGATTAGCTGTACAGTCTGTTAATTCATTATGTTTAGTTTGGGTGAGGATGTAATGGTTGAAGTTGAGGTGATGTCTTCTTGATTCATACTGACTTGGTTAGTTATTTTTGTTTGAGACTTCTTCTTTGATATGTATGATGAGGAATTGCCAGAAAATGTTTCCGCATCCTTTGCTTTGGACTTAGGCACATCATTGCCTTTGTCAAAGTGATCAAAGAAGTTGTCTTCTTCCTCAAGTGCTACCTTTTTGTGTGGTGCTTTCTTTTGCACTTGTGATTTCTCCTTCTTATTCTTTAATTGGACCTCAGTAACTTTGTTATTTTTCTTAGTAACTTTCTGTTCTTGTTGTTGTTTCTTTTGGTTTGAATCTCTATCATCTTCAGAAGATTGTGAGTCTGACTCAGAGGTATCTACTTTCTTTGTCTTGACAATCTTTGTTTTGTTCTTTTGTTGAAGTAGCATTCCTTTGTAGTATGGTTGTTTTTGTTGCATATTGCACAATATTTGTTGAAGTAACAATCTGAAGTCATGTGATTGTTCATGTTACATATTGAGCAATAGCTGCTGAAGTAGCATTCTTCTGTGCTGTGGTTGTGCATGTCACACCATTTACAGTAAACTTCATCTTCACTGTCAGATGCATTCCTTTTCTTTGCCTTCTTCTTGCTCATCAGTTTTTGCTTCTTTAATTCCTTTTCAATTTAGCTGCTGATGAGTCTTTTCCTCTTCCAGACATGATATCAAAAGGTTCTTGTGTTGTATCTTTTGTGTTATGTTTTTTTTCTCCTGATCCTCTTTTTGCTGACTTTTCTATTTAGTTTATTGAATGCATGTATGCCTTCATTTAATTGCTCAATTCTTGTGTGGATTGTCTTTAGCAGATTTCTTTGTTTTGGTGGATAGGGTAGTTTAAGTTCATTTAGTACCTTTGGAATTGAGTATTCTTTTAACATAGTTTTATCCTTACCCAACCCAGCATTATTAGTCTCAGCCTCTTCATCTAAGTCATCACAGTTGTCATAATCAAATTCTGACAGCTCGAAGTCTGATGAACTAGATTCAGATGACTCAGTATTAAGTTTATCTGATGACTCAGGTATGAAGTGATTAGATAAACTATTGGTCATTGACTCAGGTAAAGGAATATAATTGTTGGTAACTGGTGGTGCAACTGCATGAAATCCCAATCCTGACTTGTTCTTAGACTCAATATGAGAGTTTAACAGTTTCTTATACTGTTGTGATGACAATTGGAATTTTTGCAGTTTCACCTCAGTAGATGCATGTTCTGACATAGATTTGATTAAAGATGTAGTCAGATGCTCAACTTGTGCTTTTAGATTGTAATTTTCAGATACAAGTTTATCTAAATCCTTTTGTAAAGAATTAATTTTGACTTGATAAAGTTTGTGTTCTCTAACATGAGATTCATTTAAGAGTAAGGTTTCTTTTACTTTATCAGCCAATTGTTGAGCATGTGTTCTATATCTTTCTACTTCATCTATGAAAGAAGGGGAACACAACCTTTCTCTTACCTCAGTGGCCATTGGAGGGACTTTGTTTTCCATATTGGCCATCAAAGCTTGGTTTTCAGCAAGTACTTCCTTCTCATACATGCTCCAATCACAAGTACCATCCTGCAAAATAATTAAACCAGTTTCTTTAGTGTTAGAGATACCTGTTGTATTGTTTGGTGGGGATGCATTGGTTAATAGTGGTTGTGTGAAACTCTTTTGACTAGGCTGTCTTGAGTCAGTTGACTGCTGTTGGCTGTTATTGCACTCCCTTGAAAAGTGTCCAAACAGATTGCACTTAAAGCATCTCACTTTGGACTTATCTACACCAATTTTTGTTGTTCTTCCTCCAACAGACAATCCTTTGTTTCTTTTCATGTACATCTTGGCTCTATAGGCAATCATTGCCATTTGCCATTGCAGATCCATCTCTTCCACTTCATCAGGATGAAGTTCTTCTAGATCTTGTTGACAAAAGTGAGCAGGAGTCAAGGTGCTTCCTAGATAAGCCTGAAAGCTTGAGCTAAAAGCTGCAAAGGCAGCTTTCTGTTCTTCAGTCTCCAGAACCACAGTAATTGGTTCTGTTTGATTGTTATTCTTCTTGCTTTTGGATTCATCAGCCTTTCCTTTTGTCTGTTTGTGCTGATTGCTTTGAGTTCTTGATTTTGAAGGCTTTGCTGCGTAGAAACTTGTTTCTCCTTCCTGTTCACCTTCATCACTGGAGTTGTCTTCATCTTCATTGCAGATGAATGCACTGCCAGTATTCTTCAGTTCTTTGAATTGATAAGGTGCTATAGGTGCTTTCACACTTTTGTTTCTTGTCTTTTCATCCAGCTCCAATGCTTCTACTTTTGCCACTAGAGTGTCTAGACCTATTGTTTTTAGATCAATAGTATTTTTAAACATGGACACAGTCTGTGTCCAGTTTTCAGGCAAAGAATGAAGCATCTTTTTATTCAATTCTTCATTGTTGTACTTAAGTTCAAGGATGTTCATCTCTGTAACAAGTTGCATGAATCTATGCAATTGTTGAGGGACTGACTCACCCGAATATGATGGAATGTTTCATATTGTGCACGGAGAGTATCCTTCTTTATGCTTCTAATCTCGTCACTACCTTCACACAGAGTGTGCAGGATTTTCCATAACGAGTTAGCTGTTTTGTATGATTCACACCTGATCAAGAGTTCTTCAGGCAAAGCCATAGTAAGCATACTATAAGCTTTGATGTCAATCTTGACTCTTTTGGCATCATCAGGTGATAGATTCTTTAAACTGATGGGTTGATTATTATCCTTATAATCCGCTCCTAAGGCAGGTGGGATATAAGGTCCTTCGGTAATCGAAGCCCATAAGTCAGAATCTGTGTAATTAACATGATTCCTGAACCGGATTTTCCAGGTTTTAAAATCAGATTTGTTTCCAGTTTAGGAGGTTGATAAGCACCAACAACTGAGTTACTCATGTTAGTTAATTTTGAAAAACAGAGGTTTGTTTTAAAACTGAATTCGATTAAACTAATCAAAGCTGATAGATCAATTGATGTAATCAATGAGCACCAAGCTCTGATACCACCTGTGAATCCAAGGATCGTTCAGGAATTATCAGAATTGATTTGAACAAGTATTGATCGCGGAATTATCAATACTTGGTGTTTAATCTATTAATAATACTAAAATCAACCAATAAACAAATAAAATAAGAATAATCAAACCGAGAGAACTCAATAATGTTGATCGTAATGCTTTCTTGTTGCTATTGATGTTGCTGATCTTGAATACAATGATTCAGATAATGATTACTGATGATTCTAATGATTATCAACTGTTGTTATATATGATCTATGTTGATGATCTCGTATATATATAGAGATCTAATTCTGTTCTATTTTGTTGTTATAAATAAGCTAATTAAACCATGTTTATCGGCTTAGGAATTTGAGATTAACAAATCTAATATGAATAAAGTTGTTGATGTGACGTGGAATATTCGCTTGAATAATATGTCTTTCATCATCATTAATGTTGTTGTTGTTCTACCACGTTGACTTGTTGACTTTATGTGGACTTCTGAGTTAAATTGGTCTTCCGTAGGAATTTACTCTTCCGCAGGTAACTAGTCTTCCACAGCAACACTTTGTTCTTCAGTACTTGGTCTTTTCTTGTTCAGCTGAAGTTGTTCTTCCGCAGGAGATCCACGGATGTACACTTCAGTTATGTTCTTAAGAACATCTACGGAAGAACACTTTATTCATCCACAGTTGTTCCAACACTTAGTCAATTTTCTAAATTTGACACAGTTTAATGTTTCCTGCACATTCACACATACATTCTAAATATATTATATCATAGATGAATATATATTATGAAGTTCAAAATAAATGTTATTTAATTCATAGACACAATTATAATCAAATATATTATATTATATCATCAAGAACAATAATTACATTCATGATTACAAGAGTGATACTATCATTTAAACCTATACATGAGTTTTATCCCTAACAAACACTACACCATAAAATCGATCATTTTATCCTCTTTAATATGAGTATAGTATTGCCATACTTTTTTTAAAAAAAATCAGCATTTTTTTTAAAAAAACGTCTATGTGTTGTGCGTATAACTTGTGTGATTAGTAATTGCGTAATTACGAACATAACTTGCGTAATTATCATATAACTTGCGTGATTATAAATATAACTTACGTAATTATTTTTAATAACGTGAGTAATTTTTTTGCGTAATAATAAATATAATTTGCATAATAATAAATATAACTTGCGTAATTATGAATGTAACTTGCATAATTATTTACATTTTATGCGTAATTATAGTGCAGACGAAACTACCCTCCGCCAAGAAACACGTGTTACGCTTTGGTGACTTCGTACACTTCGCACGAAAATTACATTTTGTATAGTGCCTACTGCCAAAAATTTTATTTCGTTTGGAACGGATGGATACGTATCGAATCAAATTTCTGTATCTAAAACTTTGGATAATTCTAGTGTGGATATTTTGCATACCCCACTCACCGAGTCACCGGTGGTGGTGTTTTTGTGGTTGGATTCTAGAAAGAGGGATGGAGAGGGTTTCGAGCAATGAGGCTGGTTTTAGGTTATATGTTTCAAAAAGTTTATTTATTAATTTGACATTGATGCACCCCACAAATATGATATATTGTTATTTTTTAATTTGTTAACTAATGTGATTCATCCACGCGTTGCGTGTGTCCCGTATGAAAAAGTTCGCGTTAACCGGTGAAAGTTAAGTTGTTTCATCCATGTGTTATGCAGTATGACATTGTTTGTTATCGATATTGGTTCGGCTAGACATTGTATAATAGCGAATACTGATACTAGTTCTGAATACCAATGTCAACACCGATGATGTTCCGCTCATAATTGGTTCAGCTCAGCACACGACTTGAGTTTGGGTGTTATCACTGTCGTAGAAAATAAAACGAATATCGATACCGGCGACTATGCTCATTCATAATCGGTTCAATTTAGCACGACACCACAATTGTAACCACACTTGCTACGACGTGAATTTGGTAGTTATCACATATACTCGTCGAAAACTACAAAAGCGAATACTGATATCAATATTGGCAACGATATTTCCACTCATAATTGGTTGGGTTATCAATGGTACCACACGGTAACTGCATTTGAACACAATTCCATTTTCTAAAAAGTTTATATCCAAGTGTAATAAAAATAAAACGGGTTTAAAGCGTAAATTATATACAATAAGAGGGGGTGAGAATGAAATAAAAATAAACCCACTCAAAACAAAGTTTTGTTGCAAATCTATAAGAAAATTAAAGTTAAAAAAGTACCATAAAAAAACAAAACTAAACCCACTTAAAAGCAAACTCCTATGAAAAATCTGTAAAATACAAACTATTGTGACAAAGATACAAAAAAAAAATCCCATAAAGTATACCTTGAATCTCATGCTCAATAAATAAATACATAACACTTAAAAAAGAAACCAAACCCAATCGAAAGATGCCATACAACTAAATCACTTTTCATTTCTTTGCAGAATTAATAGATAGATAATAAGGTATTATTTGTATTTTTTACTTTTTAATTATTCACGGTATTTTAATCGTCTAGTAGAAAGATAATAACAGTTAATGAACATGACATAAGGTGGACAAATGTTTCAAATATGACATTAAGTGTAATTTTTAAATACATAGGACACGATCTACAATATGTTATATAGCTAAGGACATAATCTGTAAATTGCTCTAAAATAAAATGAAAAGAAAGAAAATAAAGGTTAGTGAGAATTACATATTGTATCATTTAAAGGGTATGAGTAAAGTGACAAGTCATAATAGGATCATGAAAAATTAACCCCGGTAAATAGAAAACACGGAAAACATAATAACTTTATAAAACAAAGGACAATCAACTTAATCTTTTATTTTAAGAAACACGTTTCGTAATTTTGACAGTACAAAAAGCACAAAACTTGAAATCTACTCTAAAAAATAATACAATCACTCAAATATTCATTAATAATCCAATTACCCTAATCAGACTTTACGTACTTCATTATGAAAAATCATCACTTCGCACTTGTTTTTATGACCAATATAGTTAATGATAACTTTAATAAACAATGCATCAAAGCAAGTCATGAAAGGTTTGGGTTCAAGAATATATTTATATATATATTTTTATTTTATTAAAAGAGTGTAATAGTCATTTTGTTAACATTAACATATTTTTTAAGAACCACTTAAAAAAAAATCAAATGTGCTACACCAGTGAACAATGCGAAAGATGGATGTGATCTTTGAAAAGAAATGATTAAAAAGGAGAGATGGTTTTACAATGTGTATCATTCAGCTGTAGTTTACTCTTATATTTATAAAAGCTATCTAGATTTAAATCAAGCTCTTAGTTATTTAATTTCAATTAGTTTAACCACGAGTTGACTTCAGTAGAATAAAAGATTTGAGTTCAAATCACACTTATAGCAATAAACAGGCTTCAGGTGAGCCAAATAGTTTTCTCATTTAATGTAGTTTTTCTTCCAATTGTGATATCAAGTTTAAAGCTGATGAATACGCATTGATATACTATCTTTCCTTCAAGGACAGACTAGCTTAGAGTCCTAACGTTCTGTACTCAATTAACAAAAATAATTAACGAGCTAGTGGTTCGTCGTTGATAAAAATCCGTTAAAAAACTATGAGTCAACTCTCCTACACTGTGTCAAGATAGTGAAATGATAAATACGAAGTGTTTGATGGACTTATGTTAAAACTTTTAGAATGGCGACAACTTACTTTTTACCAGCTTCCCTATGAAACATTTATTGTTATCAACAATATTTTACCAGATATACGATATTTTCATTAAGATGTCAAGTCAAGGGAAAATTACCACAATGGTCATTTGACCAACAAAACTTATTAAAATTAACTTTGATTTGGAAAATAATCAAAATATTTTTTGATCTCCCTAAATCTCCACCTAAGCAAGATTTCCATCTAATATCTCGCTGGATTTTTTTCAAAAAATATAAAAGATTTTAATTAAAAAATTACACAGTTTTTAAACTGAACTATATTTTTTTCTAAAAATAAACAGGCAAGATTGAAGGAAAAAAAAATTCAGTTTTCTTTCCATATGGCGATATTTTTTCAAAATATCTATGTATTTTTAATACATAAAATTTCAGAGATAAAGTTATAAAGAATTTCCTAAAAATATCCCTCATTTAATGTTCTTGTTATTTATATTTCATTTTAATTATTACGTTTATGATAATAATATTTAAAATCTATAAATATATAAATTATAAAAGTGAATATTATTTTTTAAGGAAATGTTCAAATAAAAATAATTTTAAAACTAAAAAGTATAAAAAGTAATCTCAACTTTAATTTCATAACAATAGTTGTGATCAATTTGTAGTATAAGTTTGTTAGAGTGTTATTTTAAAAATAACTAATTTTGTTGACTTTTTATAAATTCACATATTTTTTTAAACGTTCATAACTTTTATGTATGATATTATTTTTTATAAAAATTAAACCATAAAACAAGCCATTTTTAATCTTTAAAACGAGTAGAGTATTGTTATATAAAATTTTAAGAAATTTATTTTACGCTTTTAAGCTCATACCTCGTTATTATGTTTTTTAGTGCAGCTCATTGTATTTTTTGTTAGTTATTTGTTTTTTAAATGCTATTGGGTTTTTATAAAATGATGAATTTTAAAAATATATAATGATAAAATAATATTGTTATGTATCTTTAATATGTACATGCAATAATAAATTAATAACTAACTAATCTAATACATTAAAAACAAAAACAAAATAAAATAATTTCTCATTGTGTTTTTTTATCTTCATTATGTAAACTTGAAACCTATGAGTTTTAAAAAATACATTGGTGAAATAACATAATTGTATACTTCTAATTTAAATACAATGATAGATAACAACAAGTTTATATAATGTATAAAATATAACAACAAAAATAACACATAGTGTTATTTTCAACACTATAAGTTTTGATAAATACATTGATGAAAGTATATTATTGTACACTTATACTTGTAAAATAAAATTATAGATAACAAGTTTATATAGTATATAGAAACCACAATAATAATAGCACAAAATAATATAAAACGTAAAATACAATGATAAATACATATAACAAAAATATAAAATATATGATATAATGAACGTATAAAACAGAATTAGCTGATATATTTGACACAATAACCAAAATGCACTACTCGTTAGAACAATAGAAGACACGTGCCAAGCTCACAATCATTTATAAATTTTTAAGTTAAATATATTTTTTACTATAACCCTACCCTATTTTTTTAATTAAAATGAAACCGATTTCAAATGAGATTCTAGATTCGCTAGATTTTCTCTCAACTAATACTTGAACAAATATCTTTAAAATTAAATAATTATAATCTGATGATATAAACTAACAATAGAAAAGTTACGAAAGTTTATAAAATAAACAATATTCATTTAATTTAAAAAAAATTTAGAAAAAATATTTTAACTAAAAACTTACGGAATGTATTAAAAGAAGGCTATAACGTTTAGTTTTTATTAATATATAAAAACTACACTATTTGATGTAAAAGATATTATTTTGTTATAAATATATAGCAGTTATTTTGTTTTTATGTATAAAAATAAAAAAATAGGTGAGGAAGGCAAATTTTTTAATAAAAAACCATTTCTTGCGAGGAAAAACTTAATTTTTTCGTCTGGTCAGCGAGAAAGGACACGTCAGTAAGGAAAATTGTCAAATCCTCGCCGGTAAGGAAAATTGTCAAATCCTCGCCTGGTCAGCGAGGAATGGCCACGTCAGCGAGAAAATGTGTTAATTACTCTCCTGGTCGGCGAGGAATTGACACGTCAGCGAGGGTTCCTCGCCCACGTGGTGAGGAATGGACATGTGTTTCCTCCTGATTGGTTCGGTTTTTGTAATTTTCGTTTTTAAATGTTTATTTTAGTAATTTTGTTCAAATACGCATTTTAGTGATTTTCCCATAAATCAATAAATATTCACTTTTGAGACGAGGAATAAAAAGCTATTGTGACTCTTAAACAATATATACTATTTACACCATTGTGGTGAAAAAACTCATGTGATTGGGTGATTTGCGCTGCTAACCAATCAAGGCCTGCCATTTGGCAATTTGTTGGTTTTTCCCAGTAATAATTACATTTTTACCATGATAATAAATACAATTAGTTTCAGTTTTATTACAACTTGGAGCCTAGAGCAACTGGTTGAGCGCACGCCCCATGGGAAAACTTCGATTTGAGCTTGAGACCCCCTCTTTTAGACTTTTGATGCATTATTATTATTATTTGTTTTCTTCTTTCCTTTAGTAAATTTTAGGTTTTGCGTCAATCGCTTTTCTACACCTCTGTTAACGTAAGTTGCTTACTAGTCTATGAAATTTTAACACCCCCATCGCATCCACGTTTTGATATATAAAAACACGATTTATGACTATAGGTATGAAGAAAATGATAGCCCCATTCCGTTGTGCTCTTGTGCATGTAATAACAATAGTTTTCAACAAACTAACGTATTAAGAGGAGAATAAAAGTTATTAAGATTATTATTAACAAACATATTTTTTCAACATTTATTATTGAAATGATCAAATGAAGCCATATGGAAGATCTGTTGTGAAGTACGATCGAGGATCCCACAAAATTATTGAGTATTAACAATAATTCAACAAGAAGGGGACTAAAATATTAATATACTTGGAATACCAACAATTACAAACTTAATTCAAGATTCATTTAAATTATACTTTAACTTACGGTTTTCACTAATCTTGATTAAATTATAATAGATCTGTCGATGCTCGCAAAGTTATGTTGTCGTAACAAAAGTAAATGGGGGTGTTTAAGCCTTGTATAAGGGATGCATCGATAGTGGTAAGCTAATTGATCCATCTAGCACACCACATGTTTAATCATATTTTTATTGTTTTATGTGATAACTTTTTTAAAGCCATATGTTTAGTGCAAGCTTAGATTTTTAGTAATCCTATTGTTAGTATGGATTGTTAGTATTTGTTGACGGATCCTGTGAGTTTAGCGGTAACAGGTGTCATGGAAAAAATCAGGTGAGTCATGTTGGGTAACCTATCGAATCAATTGAGTTCGGGTAAAAGTATGTCTAATAAAAAATTAGTTTATATTAAAACAGGTCTTTTTAAATAAAAGTTTCAAAATTCGTTCACCTACTGTATTTGATTTTTGTGACAACTAGTGGTGATGGTGCGCAAATGTGGCGAGTCGTTGAGGTGGCAACTGTACAGAGAGTACAATGCATGGTGTACAAAATATAATTGATTTTTGACAAATTGAATTTTAATAATTTAAACTATTTTTCATCGAACGAAAATAAATCATACTAATAATTTGGTTGATTATACTTTAAGCTTTCACTTTTATTACCAATAAAAGTCACGGTAACATAATCATCAAATATTTACGCTTGAATCTGCACTTGATTTCACTCATAATAATGATTATAACAAAATAAAATAATATACAAACAAAATCAAACGGAAAATAAATATAAACCGAGTGTGAATCTATGATAATTATGCTATTGAGATTGTTATTAGCAATAAAAATGAAAGTTGAGATTATCACTGGTCAAATTAGTAGAATGAATTATTATCAACCAATAAGTAACAGTTTGGATTATTAAAATGTAATTTGTCTTTATTTTTTTTGTTTTTTAACTATTTTAGAATAGTAATACTAATTAGCTTATTTTTAAAATTGGAATAGTGTTTGTTGAAATTTAAAGTAAAATATATAATATCTAATAAAAACATAATGAAATGCATATATGTCCAAAAAGAATTTAATATACAGAAGGCACACTTATATGATTTTTAAGTTTTTGAGAAAGTTACAAGAAATTGCCTTTAGTAATTAGTTTGACTGTACATGTAGGGGCATACATGAATGAATGTGGGCAGACTTGTGTAATGAACATGATTCCGAAGATATTGATTATATGTGTTCATGAGTTTAGTCGCTTTCCTCACTTAAAGATTGTTTATCTTAAAATTTAAACCAAACTGAAAACGAATTACTTAATTAGATAATTTTGTTTGGACTAACTAAGTTAAAAGTCAGTTTTAAATCTTCATCTTCTTCCCATTGACAATAACACACATAAAAAATGCAAATCTGAAACCCGAGTAACCCATGGATGCTTCTACATGCATCTCTTCATCTTCTTCCCTTTATAAATGAAAACAAAACGAACAAAGATATATAAAAAGATTTTATACATAAAAACAAAATTTTGACCTCTTGAATACGTTAGTGGCCTTTTCAATTATACGATGACATGACAATAAATGACATGTGTGTCGCTCTTTGAGTTTTTCCAAAAGAGTGTTATTATAAAACTTATTTACCAAATAGGTGTTGCTGTAAAAATATTTATCAAAATGATATGAAATCTAATTAAATCTCATTGTTAGTTTCTCTCTTTTAATTATATTGAGTAACTTCAAATTATTTAATAATTATAAATTTAAATAATTTATAACTATCATGTTTTATAATGTTTTAAAGTTTTTTATAATTATAATTATCATATATATATTGTTTTAATTATTTTAAGACGTCGTTCATTCATCTTTTCATTATTTTAATAAAACTAGATCTTTACCCATCGCGCTTGCAGCGGTATCGTAAAGCGTGATAAAATATAGATTACAATCGTTCCGACTTGTTTTCGTATTAAATTTACGTTGAA